>OZ018327.1:43567374-43777374 GCA_963969495.1 Ceratothoa steindachneri
AAACCCAGGGCTCCCTCTCTTCCCCCAGCTTGACCGTTTCCAGTAAGGCGAAACGGCCACGCGACTCCACCGAGTCGTTAGACTCACAGGAGGCAACACCCCTGAAGTTGGTGGCTAGGCCATCTTCCGGGGTTCCTAAAGCTGTCCCCGAAAGGAGGACATCGACAAAGGAGCTTCGGCTCCTTCGCCCACGCCTAGTGGTGGGAGGGAGTGGCTCGGAGACGGTAGTCCTCGAAAAGAGGGCCTCCCGCCTCCGAAGCTGCAACGCCCGCCTAAGATTTCGAGGCTGAGGAGGAAAAGACTCGCATGGCGAGCCTAACTTCCCCCAATAGGTCCTCGAAGGCGACAGCGCTTTGTCCGGCCAACAACGTTCGGGGTTCTGCCCCCGGGAAACTTACGGTCATTTCCATGAGGGTCTTCTGTTCGAGGAGGGCCCCCGCGTCTCCTCTGAGCTAGGCCTGGAGGGCCTACACCCGGCATGATGTCTCCGTTCTTCCTTTCTCTTTAGATACCTCCTTTCAGGCAGTGGCTGTGCAGCTGCACCTGGAGAGGAGGTATAATATCATTTCTGCGTACATTCCACCGTCAGCTGACTTCGACGCGGGGGACTGCAGCCGCGTCGTGGCACGGTGGCCGAGGTCCTTTCTCTTGCTTGGAGATCTGAACAGCAGGCATCCTCTCTGATGAGATTACTCGATAAATCCCAGGGGACAAGTCCTTGCCAATCTGATCGAAGAGCTTGATATGGGTGTCCTAAACGTGGATGAGTTTACGCATCACTGTCCGAGAACCGCTTCATTTTCTTGCCTTGACCTATCTTTGTGCTCTTCGGATGCACAGCCTGATTTTGATTGGGGGGTGGTCGATGACCTCCATGTTAGTGATCACTTTCCCGTTCAAATATCATTTTCAGGGCAACTGCCGCCTGAGAGCCCACCTCGGTGGTGCTTGGCGCGAGCGCGGTGGCCTGCATTTCAGGAAATGACTGAATTCTCTATCTCAGTCGATGAGTTTAGGTCGGTAGATGAGGCCGTTGAGTTCTTCTCCGGCAACCTTATCGCCGCGGGCCTGACTACTATTCTTAGAACGAATAGCTGTTTTGCACGCCGACCACCCCCATGGTGGTCGGCCGAGTGTGAGACGGCCCTCAAAGAGAAGCGTTTTGCCTACATGCGCTATAAGCGCCGCCCGAACGATTTCACTGTCGCTGAGTTTCGTCAAGCTAGGGCTAGGTTCCGGTATATTTTGAAGCACGCCCGCCGCTCTTCTTGGCGGGCATACGTGTCTTCAATTAACGGAAAGACCCCTTTAGCAGAGTTGTGGAAGCGAGTCAAAAGGATTCGGGGCAAGTTCTCGCAGGACCCCCCTCCCGTTCTCCAGGAGAATGGGACCACAATCTCGGACCCCGCGTCCGTGGCGGAATCCTTAGCGACCGCTTTTTCCGCATTCTCTAGCCGGGATGCTGCTCCGGCAGCATTCAATGCACGTCGTCATGTCGCGGAAGGCCGCCGGCTGGACTTTACCTCCAGAGGCGGACAACTCTTCAACAACAGGTTTACTGTGAGTGAGTTGCACTCCGCTCTCGCTTCGTGCGCGGACACCGCCCATGGTCCAGACGATGTCCCGTACGTCATGCTTCGACACCTGGGTGAGCGAGGCATGGCCTTTCTGTTAGATTTGTTCAACAGGATCTGGGTGGAGGGTTTTCTCCCAGATTCCTGGCGAATCGCTACTGTGCTCGCCTTTCGCAAACCGGGGAGAGATCACTCTACTCCGACCGGTTTCCGCCAAATCCCTCTAACCTCTTGCGTGTGCAAGTTGATGGAGAAATTGCTAAATGTTAGACTAGACTTTTTCCTGGACAGCGGAGGCCATCTTTGTTCTGCACAGTGCGGCTTCCGCAAGTTCCACTCCACGTCGGTTTCTCTGCTCCGACTGGAAAATGCCGTCTGCGAGGCTTTCCTTCGTAGACAGCACTACGCCACGGTGTTTTTCGATCTGGAGTAGGCCTATTATACCGCATGGCGATACGGTGTCATGGAGACTCTCCACACGATGGGGGCAAGGGAATACCTCCCAGTCTGCATATCTGAATTTTTGCGAGATCATCGATTCCGCGTACGGGTGGGGGGAGCTCTCTCCGGCCCAAAGGAGCAGGAAGAGGGTGTCCTCAGTGTCACACTCTTTGCCCTAAGCATCAACGGCATCACCCCGGTGTTGCGGGAAGATGTTCTCGCTACGCTCTACGTGGACGACCTTTCGATCTCTTTTGGCGTGGCCCAGATGCCAACTCTGGAGTGTCGACTCCAACAGGCATTGAACCGCGTCTCTCGCTATGCGAAAGCGCACAGGTTTTGGTTTTCTTCGGCTAAGACTAAGGTGGTGCACTTCTTCCGCCATTCACGGCTCTACCCTGACCCAAATTTGTTTCTTAATGGGGTGCGCCTGGGTGTGGTTGAGTCGCCCCGTTTCCTTGGTCTTGTATTCGACCGACGCCTCACCTGGGAGGCTCATATTCGCAGCCTTAGGGTTTCTTGTACCTCCGCCATGGATATTCTCCGTTCCGTGAAGTTCAGCGCTTGGGGCGCTGATAGGGCTACTGCCCTACTTTTTTATCAATCCTTTGTTCGTTCGAAGCTCGACTACGGATGCGAGTTTTATGCATCCGCAGCCGAGCGTTTATTGCGGAAGGTAAATTCGATCCACTACACCGGCCTCCGCCTTGCGACCGGTGCCTTCCGCACTTCCCTCATTGAGAGCCTGTTGGTCGATGCTGGGGACATGCCACTCGCTTTGCGCCGCGTGCAGTGCATCACTCGCCTGTATGCGCGAGCACGACGCCTCCCTTTGTCGCCAACAGCTTTCACTGCATCCGCAGCTAATCTCCACGGTGCCTATGCTGCCGAGAGACGCTAGTCATACCCTAAGCCCTTTGGGTTTAGGGCCAGGAAGCTCCTTCGAGAGCTAGATATAGCTCTCGGGCCGGTGGCGCCACTGGTTCTGCCCACGACGCCACCCTGGAGGGGACCAAATTTGGCTATTTGTGGCCACGCCTCTGCTCCCAAAGCTTGTACTGCATCTGGAGTGTTGCGTTCGACCTTTTTGGAGCACACCTCGTGTCACGCTGGAACCGTGACAGTGTATACGGATGGTTCCAAGTATCAAGAGGGGGTCGGCTTCCACGCCGTATCCCCTCTGTTTGAAGTCAGCGGGGCTCTGCCAGGCACTGCGTCTGTCTTCACGGCCTAGCTGTTGGCAATACACCATTCTGGACGGGAGATTACGCGACGTGCCCGGTTCGGAGACCGGATTGTTTTCTATAGCGACTCACAAAGCGCACTAAGTGCTCTCGGGGCATTGGAATCTTCGCATCCCCTGGTTCACAATATCCGTGACGCCACGGTTTTGGCGAGCCGGGCAGATGTCGAGATTATCTTCTGCTGGGTTCCTGGACATGTAGGAATTGCGGGGAATGAGAGTGCCAAAGAGTCCGCGAGGACTCTGCGACCGGACCAGCGTTTCGCTCTTCCTCACACCGACTACATGGCAGGAATACGGGCAGCTCTTCGCCTGCGCCCTATTGAACTTCCGTCACGTCCACCCTGAAGTGCCTACTAACTAACAACTTATAGCATGTTCTCATCACAAATCTCTCCTTAGGAATGATGATGTAGCGTCTTCCTTCCTTTTCTAAAACCGCGGCAAGATCCTAACAACTTTACCTACCAATCAATTGCCTTACGTCTTAACTTTGTAAATGGCAGAGCGTATGATAAATGCCCGTAAGATGTAACTTGAGGAACAAGCACTTCTTCCTCCCCCCCTCACTTTTCACTTGGCTTCGGCCTAAATCGTTCCCCTGTGTACCCTCCTTACCCTCCTTGACCATGATATTTGCCTCTGGTTCCCGAGAAGAGACTTTGTCACTGTAATCATTTTGTTTTTTAAAGCGTACGATACCGTTTGGCGACGCTGGATTCCGCAACAGCTGCACGACGTGGGCCTTCATAGATCCTTAGCCTTAAATATATGCCACTTCGTAAAAGACCGCTCCTTCCGGATTGATCTTGGTGGTGCCCTCTGCTCGGAGTTTGTACAACGTGGGGATATCCTTCGAGAGAGAATGCTAATTTGTTTGTAGTGGTCATAACCTAACTTGTTTAGGGCATATTTTACTGCCTGTGCGCTGCCCTTTATGTAGACGACTTTGCAATATGGATAGCGAGATCGTCGGTGGCGGTCACCACCCTCGATTCAATAATAGCTCGCCTCCTGACTCCTTTTTTTCGACGTAAATCTCAATAACGATGCGTCTAAATATTTGTGGATCCCAATTAAATTCATCATACTAAATTCTTAGACCTTATATTTGACTAATGCATGATGTAGCAGTATCATGTCGAAGCCCTTATTATAAGAAGATTCGCTACCGTTTTCTCTCCTGGTCGCTCTGTTGACACGACACGGGGCTGGTGGGGGGTATCATCGACACTCGCTAGTTACCTCTACTATGAAAGCTCGACCACTGCTGCTACTTGTATATTTCATCACTTTCTCCGCCTCATGCCAAGAGTTTTCCAGTCTTACCATCTGACCTCTATTCTGGAACCTTGTATTTGACTAATGCTTGATGTAGCAGTATCATGTAGAGCCCTTTATTATAAGAAGATGCGCTACCGTTTTCTCTCCTGGCCACTTTGTTAAAACCACACGGGGGGCGGGGGTATCCTCGACACTCGCTAGTTACTACTACTATGAAAGCTCGACCACTGCTGCTACTTGTATATTTCAGCACTTTCTACGCCTTGCGACAAAAGTGTTCAAGTTTTACCATGTGAACTCTATTCTGGCACATTCCTACTTCCTCGCACTTCCCGCCCTGATGAATAACGCCATCGTTTCTATATTATATCCCTTTGTATTTGCTGTCAGCTCTGGAATTTTTCATCTTCGCAGTGCTCCCGTCTGAGCTTTGCCCCAAACGCTCGAACTTTGCCCCCCCTTCTCCATTACTTTGGAGAGAGTAGACGCGTTGACCTATAGACCCGCCTAAATGCTCACTTCTTTAAACCTTTCCTGACTGGGCCTATTTCAAACCTCGGCTTTGTGAGGACCTTTCAAGAGCGCGAAACCATTCATTATTAGAGAACTCGGTTTTCCCCGACGAGTTGAAAATTGATGACAGAACTGGTAACTCTGCGATCCACCCTTCCATCTGTAGCATCCGTTTTCTCAGCGGAACTTGTAGCCATCATCAGCTTCGCTGTACATGCTCTTTAACAGCAGGACTACAGGAACACGTTAGTTTCCCTTCAAGAGTGTCTTCTTACCATCCCATAGTCATAAAAATCCTAGAAATTGGCTCCAAGGTCATTTAAATATGGAAGGTAATGAAATTGCCGACTTATAAGTTAAGAAGGCTGCTTTACACACTGATGCGTCTTCACGTGAAGCCTCTATGATTATATCCTGCCAGAGCATCCTCATCTGCTTCAAATCCAAAGCAATGTTTCCTAGTCATCTTACTCTTCCTTCAGCAGCCATAAGGTTACACTGAGCCGCCTGCGATTCGGATATTATAGCCTTACCCACGGTGATGGTGATGAAGCATCATTTTGCGAGACTCTCCACTCTCATTTCGGTACAGCCGATTTTACTGACAACCAACCCAACACAGCCCTGGTTTGCTGGCCCGGACAGGTTTCTACCTAAAGTGTTGAAAGAAGTGCACGATGAAGTGTCACGACATCTGAGCACAATGTTCAGCATGTCAATCCGGACCGGATGCGTTTCTAGAGACTGGCGTGAAGCGGAGGTGACTCCTATCTTAAATAAAGGAGACCCTAGCCAGCCGTCGAACTACCGACCTATTAGCTTAACCTCATGGACGATGACATGGTTGCGAAGATTTCTAAATTTGCGCATGATACCAAACTTGGTATGAACGTCGCAAAGGAAGGAAATACTGCCCGCCTTCTAGATGATCTTGGAAAGATTGGGGAGTGGTCGGACACGTGACAAATGCCATTTAACGTGAACAAATGCAAAGTGATGCATATCGGCCACCAAAACCCCCAATCTTAGTATATCCTTAAGGACACTGCTATTGAATCCACCGCCACTGAAAAGGACTTGGGCGTAACAATCACTAGTGACCTCAAGTTCTCGAAACAGTCCATTGAGGCGGAGAAAAAAGCCCAAAGGATGCTAGGCTACATAAAGCGCCAGTTTGGATATCGGAACAAGGAGATAGTACTGTGTTTGTACAGTTCACTTGTCCGACCGCACCTGGAGTATGCCGTACAATTTTAGAGTCCTTCGTTTCGAAAGGATATTGCGAGATTGGAACGTGTGTAAGCCAGGGCAATCAAACTGATTCCCTCTATCAGACACAAAAGTTACGATGATAGATTAAGGGAATTATATCTGTTCTCGTTGGAAACCCGGAGACAGCGTGGTCAGCTTATCGAAGTGTATAAAATACTTAGAGGCTTCGATAATGTAGACTACACGGATATTTTCCAACTTAGTGAGGGCAGAACGAGAAATCACGGCTACAAGCCTGAACTGAAGCGTTACAACCGTGATATGTGTGGTAAATCTTTCACATACAGCATATGCGGTAGCTAAAACGCACTTCCAGTGGAAGTTGTCAACAGCAATTCTGTTGATTAGTTTAAGTGAAGATTGGACAAAGTCTTGAAAAGTGGCCGTTTGGGCACTTAAGTCGTTGTGCAGAACTGAGCCTGCTCAACTGTTAGCCCAAAGGTACCCTCTTTGAATGGACCGTAAGGTCTCCTAGGGTACTTCTTGTCATTGTAGCTCCTTGTAACTCCGGTTTGGGGTGGTGGGTTTTCTCTTTAAAATCTCTATCGATTTTACGCCAAGCCTAAGGTGGAGCCGCCATGCCGATCGGCTTCCAGGCCACTAGGCGGTAGGAATGGCCTCACATAGCGGCAGCTAGTTCTTCCGGCCCCGTATTCACCCCTCGCAGAGCGGGCTACTGCGTTAGCTGATTAGCGTTTGCTTCCCGTATCACTAATACATAGGGTCACCGTGCCCGAAGGCGAAAATAAAATATACTCCCCCTCTCTTTCCCCTTCTTCAGCGATGGAGCCATCATCGGGCAGCTCCACCGAAAAAATGGAGGTCCCTGGTCCCCCTTGTGCTTTCGCAGGGGACCCTCCAAACTACTAATACCAGAAAGGAGGCTTACTCCTCTCCTATGCTTACGGGTGCAAGGGACTCCCTTCACTCCCTTCTCTGGAGGTGCCTTCGGGTGCCTCCCTCTTTCCAGCGGCAGTCCCCCCTTTACTTTCTAAGGGAACTGCCAAGAAAGGCAGGCGGCCCATAATTGACCGCTCTCGGTAGGAGTGGCACGATAGGGGCCCACCCCCTTAGGGGTAGAAGGGAAGACAGGCCCAGTCGGCCTCTTCCCTCTAAAGACCTGCGGGCTTGCATATTGACCTTAGAGGGGGTCACCGTACGTACCCCCCTCTCTTATCCGACAAATGGCTTTATGACAAATGGGACCTGTGATGCTGGGGGAGGGCAGAGCACATGGACCCCCTCCCTGAGATGGACATGGTCCCTGAGGCAACCCAGCCCCAGACAGTAGGACATTCCATGGGGACGAACCTGGGCTCGGTGCAAAGCACCAAACTAAGCCGAGTCCGCCCTTGTGCAAGGTCTTCCTCAGACGGCTCGGGTATCCAAGACATTTCAAGGAGAGGAGGGATCTACTTCTACGGTTGGTGCCCCTGTGACAGCCAAGATCTTATCCGGCTCGGAAAAGGATCTTGCTGAGGCCGGTCCATCTGGCCTGGGGACTCCTGGCGGAGGAGGGTGGAATCGGGTTCATTCCCCACCCTCCTCTCCTTAAATGAAAAATAACAAAAGGAAGAAGACGCGGGGCTCATCTTCCTCCGCTGGAGCCGCGGGGAGGGAAAGGGTTGCTGCCGCTTTGGCAAACGACCAAGCCAAGATCGGCACGTCCGTCCCCATTGCTTTCCCGGGTGGGGAGTCCCAGACGAAGGTCAGAACTGCGCAGAGCGGAGCCGCGATTACGTCGGGGCCCCTCATTCAGAGGCTACCTGGTGTTTTTAAGCCCGCTGGCTTCAAACATTTCCTTGTTATTCTATCCACTGATGGCAACCTGTTGGCTTAAAACAAAAATGATCCATCAGATGAGAGCTCTAGCTACTGTGATTGGTAGAGTGCCGAAGGTGACCCGTTTCTCGTACTCGATGGGGCCTTTTGGCGAATCCATCGAATCCCTCCTCGGCGGCCATGATTAGTGCCCTTCGTACACTTGATTCCACACCTGCGAGTGTGACGCCGCACTCTACCATGAACCTCTTGAAAAGAGTAGTTTATGTGAGGAAACTCCATATATGACATCACCTTAGAGCTGGCTGACCATGGAGCGGTCAAGGTTGAACGTGTGCTGTGAAAACAGGGAGGGGCCTCGAGACCTACCCCTACACTCTTCGTAACGTTCGACTGTGACAAGCTCCCTGAGTCAGTGCGTGCCGTTTGGTATCTCTTCTGCGTAAAGGCATTCGTGCCATTACCACGGAGGTTTTATTACTGTCACCCCTTCGGCCATACTAATCGCTCCTGTCGAAGTACAAAGTCGGGGTTACCAGAAGTCTGTGTAAGCTGCTCCAAGGCCGCATGCGATAAGTCCAAATCGTGTGTGGCCAAGTGTGTCAATTGTGGAGAGCCGCACCCCGCTTTTTCTAAGCAATGTGGTGCTGCATATTTCCTTGAAAAGGAAATCTTGGTCGTTCAGGCCCAGGATCATCTCTCATTTCGCGAGGCTAAAGACTTAATCCTGGCGCCCCCGGCGCTGCCTGGGATCTCCTATATCTCTATGTTGAAAAAGACCCTATCTGCTCCTGACCCTCCAGCCCTACGAGCACGGTCGTTTCCGCGTCCATTCGGAACCCTTCTGCGGGTTCTACCCACCCAAGGCTCTTCCCTGTTAGAGCTATCGGCACAAAGTGTACACACCCAGCTCCTGCGAAAACTAGGACTCCCCTCCCTCCCCACAGCGTGACCGTATCCCGTAAGGCAAAACGGCCACGCGCCTCCACCGAGTCGTTAGACCCACAGGAGGCAACACATCGATATAGAGTCGTGAGGCCATCTTCCGGGGTTCAAAAAGTTGCGCCCCCGAAAGGAGGACAACACTAAAGGATTTTCGACTCCTTCGCCCACACCCAGTGGTAGGCTGGGTGGTCGGAGACGGTGTCTCTTCCAAAAGAGGGGCCCCACCTCCGATGCCGCCCCACTCACCTAAGGTTTCAAGGCGGAGGGAGGAAAAGTCTTGCATGGCGAACCCAACCTACCCCGATAAGTCCTCGAAAGCGACAGCGCCTTCAGGGCATTGCCCGGTCAACAAAGCCCGGAGTTCAGCCTCCGGGAAGCGTACGGCCATTCATGTGAGGACCTTCTCTTCGAAGAGGGCCCGCGCATATTCCTTACATGGAATTGCCGTGGAATCCAGGCCAACTGGGAGTTGCTGCGGAGGCTCGTCTCATCCCTTTCCTCGTTAGCTATCTTTTTGCAGGATACCATGCTAGGCGCGTGCCACCTGCTTACCCTCCTGGGATATAAGGGGTTTTCGAACCCACCACCACGGGATAGGAGCCGGGCGGGAGGATGCGCGATTTACACCTGGTATGATGTCTCCGGTCTTCTCTTCGCTTTAGATACCTCCTTTCAGGCAGTAGCTGTGCAGCTGCACCTGGTTAGGAGGTATACTGTTATTTCTGCGTATATTCCACCGTCAGCCGACTTCGACGTGGGGGATTTCCACCGCGTCGTGGCACGGTTGACGAAACCCTTTATCGTTTTCGAAGATCTGAACGGTAGACACCCCCTCTGGGTAGAATACTCGATTTATCCCCTGGGTCAAGTCCTTGCGGCCTGATCGACGAGCTGGAGATAGGTGTCCTAAATGTGGATGAGTCTACGCATTACTGCCCGACAACCGCTTCATTTTCCTGTCTCGATCGATCTTTCTGCTCTCCGGTTGCACAGCCTGATTTTCGGTCGGGGGTGGTCGATGACCTCCATGGTACTGATCACTTTCCCATTTAATTATAATTTTCTCGGCCGCTGCACCACTGGTGCTTGACGCGGGCGCGGTGGTCCGCATTTCAGGAAATAACTGATTTCTCTCTCTCTCTCAGTCGGTTGATGAGGCCGTTGCGTTCTTCTCCGGCAACCTCATCGCAGTGGGCCTAACTACTATTCCTAGAACTTCTGGCCGTTTCGCACACCGACCATTCCCGTGGTAGTCATCAGAGTGTGAGAAGGTCCTCAAACTGAAGCGTTATGCCTACATGCGCCACCATAATTATTTCACTATCGGTGAATTTAGTCGAGCTAGGGTCAGGTTACGTTATATTTCGAAGCACGCACGCTGCTCTTCTTGGCGGGCATACGTGTCTTTATGCTTCTGCAGCCGAGCGTGTATTGTGGGAGGTGGACTCGAGCCACCACACCAGCCTTTTCCTGGTGATCGGTGCCTTCCGCACTTTCCCCATTGAGAGCCTACTTGTCGATGCTGTGGATATGCCAATCGCTCTGCGCCATGCATAAGTCCATTATCACTCTGGATACGCGAGCCCGGCGCCTCCCTCTGTCGCCAACAGCTCTCACTGCATCCGCAGCTGATCTCGATGGTGCATATGCCGCTCAGGGACGCCAGTCATACCCTAAGCCCTTTTGGTTTAGGGCTAGGAAACTCCTTCGAGACCTAGTTATATCTCTTAGACCGGTGGCACCCCTGGTTCTTCCCAGGACGCCACCTTGGAAGGTGCCACATTTGGCTATTGGTTGCCACACCTCTGCTCACAAAGCTTTTACAGTGCGGGGAGTATTGCGTTCGACCTTTTTGGACCACATTTCGTGTCACTCTGGAACCGTGCCAGTGTATACGCATGGCTCCAAGTCCTAAGAGGGGGGTCGGCTTCCACGCCATATTCCCTATGTTGTGAGGCAGCGGGCTCTGCTAGGCGCTGCGTCTGTCTTCGCGGCTGAGCTGGTTGCAATACACCACTCGGTACGGGAGATAACACGACGTGCCCGGTTCGGAGACCTGATTTGCAACTGACAAAGCGCCTGGAGTGCTCTCGCGGCATTAGAATCTCCGTATCGCTTGGTTCGCGATATCCGTAACTCCACGGTTTTGGCGAGTAGGGCGGATGTCGTGTTTATCTTCTTCTGGGTTCCTGGACATGTAATAATGGCGGGGAATGAGGGCGCAAAAAATTCTGCGAGGACTGGGCGACCAGACCAGCGTTTCGCTCTTTCTCACGCCGATTACATGGCAGGAATACGTGCTGTTTAGCAACGAAGATTGGTGACAGTTGAGCGGAACTTAAAGTTGCGTGTCATTGCACCGCGACTGTTCCCATGGAACTAACCCCTAATGCCGTGACGGCTTCAGGTATATTTCTGTCGTCTCCGAATTGGGCACACTCCCGGGACGCTCCGCTATTTGATGGAGCGCTCGCCTGTGCCCTACTGTGAAGAACGCGTTGTCTCCCAGACTGTTCGGTACATTCTTGTTGAATGTCCTCATCTGGGCGATCTTCACGCACGTTACCTGTCCCGGTACCGGGACGAGCGAGATTGCTACCGCTTGTTCCTTTTACTCGGGACGGGTTCGTTCACACTTACTTGTAAACTTTACTCATTTTTGAAGGAGGCAGGCCTCCTCCTTCCCTTTATTTGACTGTTGTTGTTGTTTCTTGTAGGTTGCATGTTCCTGCGTCGGGGGAGAAGGGGGTGCGAGCCTACCCCCGACGCCAGAGCGCGCCTCCTTCTTCCTTAGTATTCTTGTTGTTGTCCTTTTTAGCGTTGTTGTTTCTAATTTACATAGTCATTTTTTCTTTTGTCTTTTGTTACTTTTAGTAAGTTGTGTCATGTACTGCGACTTATGCCCAAGCAAGCAGTCACCAGATGGGCTAAAAAAAAAAAAATCGCAGCGATTGAAGATGACGAATATCTCCGTCGAAACTACAGTGTTAGGACCGATTCATTTGCGAAAATGGCTTTCGACGGAGATATTCGTCATCTTCAATCGCTGCGTGTCGTGATAATTTCTCTCCAATTCTATCTTAGCTCCTCATTTTCTTAATATAAGTAATTTTGTCGTCAGCGATTGAAGATGACGGATGTCATCTTTTTGGATAAACCTGTTCGCACGGTAGCTTGGGGCGCAAGCTACTCTGCGGAATTCAAATCATGTGGTGTGACCATTAGGAGATTCGATTGCCTTATTTGAATATTCCAACGTCTATACAAGAAATTGCTATATAAGCGTTAATAGTACAGTTGCAATATTTAAATATTATATACACATTAAACGAAATTAAACCTCATTGGTATCGCTGAGGTCTTCTGACCACGCCGTTGGAACATGTCACCATGCGTGTTGCTAATTAAGGTCACGGGGACACAAATTGCTGACAGTACCAGTTAATTGAGGCGAAGCACTGTCACGAGCGAAGGTGGACTGGTCGAAGGTTATCCGTTTTGCTGTTCCTACCGAGCTAGCGTCCGGCGGGCGCTGGACGTTTTGAGTCTGGCTCTCCACTGAAGAGATTACTAATAGTGGAGAGTTTTGCTTCTGAATGACCACTCCTAACGACGAGGGTTCTTCCAACAAATGAAGAGACAACAACAGTTTGGAGGGGAAGAAATGGGCATAGCATATGTGAAGGGTTTAAGAAGCGAGTATGGGAAATCACTGGACCATTTAGCGTTATAGTCAATGAGAAGGAGACGAGGGCTATTCAAGGTGAACAGTTTCTATAAAGGCGGATCTCAGGCGATCCAAAGAAACAGTATCTCAGTGCTGGATTAACCACTAGGCAAACAAGGGCCAGCCAAAAGTCCAGACTAAAAATAAAGTAAAAGATATATATCAATTTAATTTTTTACCTCCAAAATATATTCGAATGGTAATGACGTCCTAATCATTAAAACATTTTTTTACAGACAAAAAACGATCCATGCAAGGGCTATTTGGTGTCAAAATACACTAAGTACAAAATATATTAAATCTATTGCCAAAAGGTATTCAAAATCTATATACAACATCAGTTTATTTAGACTCTATACGACTAGCGTTTAGTATCAAGAATTAATTTTAGTAATGAGTAATAGGCGTAATCATATTAAATTATGGAGGGGGGATATCCTTTAATTATAATTATTTATGGTTATTATTCTTGTTCATCTTGCTTTTCATTTGATTTTCTTGATGCCGGTTGTCTTCCTCGAATCCATTTTCTTCTTCTTGACTTCCGTATTCTTCTTGGCTAGGTTGGTCCTTAATCTTCGTTTTCTTTTCTTATACATCTTCCCTTTTCTTCCCTTTTTCTTCAATTTCTTCCATTTATCTTGAGTTGATCATTTTCCTTCGTGCTTCTTGTTGAGTTAGTCTTGACAGATCTTCTTAAAAGTTTTTGGACTCTTGAGTTTCGAACGCGGTACCGTTGGATTTAAATGCCAATACTCTAGCCTCACGACCGGCTTTTAGTCCGTTTTGAGTTGATAAATTTATTGGCTATTTATATTATCGAGTTGGAAGGATTTTTTCCTTGATACATTTTTCGCACCCCTACAAAATCACTATTATTTAATTCATTCTCTTTATATCATATTATTTTAGTGTCAGTGTCCTTGTTGATTACTAGTGCTTCTAGCTTCTTTACATGTAGTAAAATTACATTTTCTATGCCCTTCCCTCATGGGTGTCTAGTAGAAATTTGATGTTAGTTCTTTCTTTTCATTTCAGGAATTAATAATTATATTTAAAATTATAGAAATTATATAGACCAGTAGCTACAAATTTTCACATATCACAAGAAACTCTCTAAAAGATCTTGACCAGAATCTTACTCAAACCTGCCTAAGTTGAAGTGACAAATGAGGTGAGCGGGTAAGGGAGAAAATCCACGAAGCTCGTTGCTTATCTAGATGTCCTGATAATGGAGCATAATGAACATTATATTATTAAAGAGATCTATAGTTACATATTATTGTATTTTATGTGCATAGTTATTTCTCTTGTGTTAAGTTAAGTTAATAGGTAGTTAAATGATTACAAGAGTTGTAATTTAATTTGTAAATGTGAAGTAAATGTTAAATTTGGTAAATAGTTCGAAGAACTTAATCTATATTTTGAGTGTAAAATTAAGTTAAATGCTCCTTTAAGAGTAATAATTTCAGAAGAATAATTTCTGGAATCCTGATTCTTAATAAAGGGTGAGTAATACCCTAAGGATATTTTACCTTGTGAAACTATATTTTTCTATTTTTCCCAGGGCATCAAAGGTTTACTGGAAATAGAACAAGAAGCTGTCTAACCGTCAATAGCTATGGAAGTCATTCCTGCAGCAGCACGACTCCTCTGTTTGACTTTTGAATCCGAGATATTGGTGAATATCCTTGACGCACACCGAATGAAGTGCGTACAGACCCTGTTTTCTTTCCGTATTTATAATGAGATTTTATCTTGTGTATTTTTATTCAATTGCTCACTATCTCATGATTTAACTAAATTTTCTACATCAATTTTGCTCTCAAGTATTAATATTTTTACAGCTATTCACAATTCTTCACAATATATTTATATTTTTATACCATTTAAAATCAAAATATTTGCTTCCATATGTTCAACAATATATTTTGTAATTTTCTCAATTGTTTTAATAAATTTTCGGCTTTCCTTGCATTCTGTTTTCGCCTGACCGGGTACAGCTTTCTGGACAATGATTTACAGATTGGAAGCGCACGAAATCAGTCCAAAGCACATCAAGTCTGTTTTGACATTATGTCAGCGCAATGGTGATGCTGGGCGAGTTGATGTGTAGTTACATCAAAACATACTGGAGCCGACCAACTGCTGGAAAATCATTCTGTCACGCTGTGTTGAAACAATTATTTTTCTCAAAACAATTTTGAAGACAGAAATAAAGGTGCAGAAACCTTGCATTGCAGACTATATTACAATATAGTACAAGAAAGAGAAATTTGACGCGAATGAGCGATGAGACAAGAAACAGGAGTTTTTTTAGAGGTAAGAGAAAGGGACATTAGAAGAAGACTAGAATCAAAGAGAGCAGAGGGCGGCACAATGAAGGCAATCCTTTACCGAGAAGACAGAGATAACGCCAGGAGAAAAAAGTTTGAAATTCCTGGCCGGGACTCGAACCCGGGTCTGCTGATTGCCGGTCAGATGCTCTACCGCTGAGCTACGAGGCACAGTGACTAAACTTCGCCCAAAGCGTTATCCCATCAAACCCAATATCTCTCTAAGCTAGGAACCTCCAAGGAATTTTTATACCACATCTTCTTACCCGCTTACAATTTAAAGGCTCCTTCTTCTTTTAATGTGACTTGGTGATGAGCCTTTAAATTGTGAGCGGGTAAGAAGATGTGGTATAAAAATTCCTTGGAGGTTCCTAGCTTAGAGAGATATTGGGTTTGATGGGATAACGCTTTGTGCGAAGTGGAGTTACTGCCCCTGGTAGCTCAGCGGTAGAGCATCTGACCGGCAATCAGCAGACCCGGGTTCGAGTCCCGGCCAGGAATTTCCCGCAGAAGGCCCATGGTTTGGTCAACCGGAACTTTGGTAAACAAAGATTTTACATCAAAGCTCACAACTTTTCCATCCGGTAAACTCTTTGTTTACCAAAGTTCCGGTTGACCAAACCATGGGCCTTCTGCGGGAAATCATGCCTAGACTTAATTTGGATCTTCCCATTTCTACGAGTAAATTTATCGATTTAGTTGAATTATGTCTCTCTGACAATGTGTTTCGAGTAAATAATGAGTTTTATAGACAAATATTTGGCCTTAGCATGGGAAATAGTTTATCTCCGATATTGGCATGTCTCTTCATGGAATATTTTGAGACTGAACTCCTTCCCACAATTTCTTTCCCTAACTTTATATGGTTAAGGTACATTGACGATGTATTTTCTGTATGGCCTAATGGCCATGATTTTGATACCTTTTTTAATAATTTGAATAATTTGCATGTCTCCTTCAAATTTAAATATGAATGGGAATATGATAATAGATTACCCTTTTTAGATGTCCTCATTAATAAAGATCACCATGAATTAAAACTTGACGTGTATAGGAAACTAACCCACTCGAATGCCTATATACATTATTTTTCGTTTCACGATAATACTGTTAAAAAATCCGTCATTTCTAACCTTTTCCTTAGAGCATACAAAATATGTCATCCTTCCTATTTAGATGAAGAAATTGTCATTATCAGGACCATTTTTTTCTAATTTGTATTACCCCGATTGGTTCATATCGTCTGCCCATTTTGCAGCTAGGAAAACATTCTATGGTAGTAAGCCTTCCCGCACTAACGACTTCAACAAATGTATAACATTGCCATTTAATAATAAATTAAATAGTTTAAAGGACATATTTGGAAAAGCGTGTATTAATCTAGCCTTTAAATATAATAATTCCTTAAACCAATTGATGATGGCCAGGAAACCCAAAGAACATCATAACATAGGAGTATATGCAATACCATGCAACGATTGCCATAAAGTTTATATAGGGAAAACAGGGAGAAATCTAGACAAGAGATTGTATTAACACAAAAGAGATATTAGAGTGGGCAGCGAAAGCAGTGGAATATTTTGCCATGTTAGAGACAAGAACTATACGATCGATTTCAATGGAAGTAAAATGGTATTTAAATCGGCTAACTATGTTAAGAGAAGAATCGTAGAATCGAGCTTGATATCGTCAGTTCCTAATTTAAATCTACCTGAGTGTCAATTTTCTTTTAATCCTGTAATAAGAAAGCATATAAACAAAATAGTTAAATGTCAGCCCTTCAATATGTTTAGGCCTAACCCCCCCTCCAGATTAGCCACAAGTAGGGGATTGGGGAAAAAAGAGGGGATCTTGTGTTATGCTTATATGCACTTCTCTTATATTTTCTACCCAATGCCAGCTGAAAAAGGGTGTGAGATACACCGAAACTGTTCTGAATTAAATTGTCTTTGGAGAATGTAGTTTAATTCCTCATCTTTTCTTGCGATATTGCATTAATTTTCATCATATATATATATATATATATATATATATATATATATATATATATACATATTGTTTGGGGGGAAATTTATATACAAACTTGTAGGGGTGAAACCACTACAGTGGATACCGCGAACCAGATAGTATGGAGATCAAATGCTTCGAAAGCACTTAGGGCGCTTTGTGAGTCGCAAAAGATCACAACCTGGTCTTCAAACCGGCTGGGGCGCGTTATCTTCCGTACCGAGCGGTGTATTTCAACCCGCTCAGCCGTGAAGACAGACGAAACGCTTAGTAAAGCCCCACTGACTTCATACAGAGGGGATACGGCATAGAAGCAGACCCCCATTCTGGGACTTAGAGTCATTCATCTACACTGGCACGGATCCAGCATGACACGGAGTGTGCTCCAACAAGGCGCTGTGGAAGCTTCGGAAGCAGAAGCATGGCGACAAATAGTTGAAGATGGTACCTTCCAGAGTGGCGTTCTGTCGACGTCATTGAAGAGACTTTATATAACATACTTAAAAATGAACAATTTGGTTTATAATTGGACGAATCCACTGTCCCATGCAATGGCGCAATACTCCTAGTATTTGTTTTTTTTTAAGATAAGAAAATAGGGCAAGATTTACTGTTTGCAAAGAAATATAAAACAGATATTAAAGGTGAATCCACGTTTACGATAGTTGAACAGTTTTACAAAGAAAAAGAAATCCTTATGAATATAATTGCTTGTGCAACGCACGGTGCTCTAGCATTAATAGGGCGGTATAAAGGCTTAATTGCATTTATAAAGATAGCTGTACCAATGTCTTCACAATACATTGTGTAATTCATCGTCAACATCTAGTTGCTAGGAATTTTAGGGTTATTTTCAGAGAATTTAATAAAATAAAATACCTTCCCTTTAATTCCCGAATCTTTCGACAACTACTGTAGTGATATAATTAGTGATATAATTATAGGCATATATAATATTAGTCGTCGGTGGCTATCTCAATTTCCAAATTTTGATCGACTACGCAATGATTAGGAGGTTGATAACTCCACATTAGAAGATAACTTCTTGATTTATTGCAACCACTTGAACTCTTTGCACGAGAATATGAGAATCCCATAATATGAAAATAACTGACTGGCTGATAAACCCATTTATTGATACTTGTACAAATGACATCGTCTCTGCAATCCAAGAGGATTTAATTACTTTAGAAAACGCCTTCGAATTAAAGCCCCTCTTCAAACAATCATATGAGGAATTTTGGCGACAAAATGAAATTTGTGAAAGTTATTCAAAGCTGTGGGAAGCTATCAAACTAATCTTCATTGCTTTTCCAAATTCCTATAAAGCGGAAAAGGGGAAATAATACAGTTACCCAACATCGTGCCAAAAATAAAAACTACAATCAAATTATTTTTTCACTAATACCAAAGTGTTATCTTGCTATGAAAGATAAATTTAGTATAGTATTCGAAATTGAATTTGACAGGTGGGGAGATGACAAAAAAGGTAGTGTCCAAAGGGGGCGCTAGTCCAAAAAGGTTGTGAAACTGTTCTAAAAGAACGTATGTACAGGGAAGAAGACAATGTGGTCCCTTATTTCATCTGGAAAGAAATTCATTAGTAGATCCTCGCCATCTCCCGCACACAAACCACACACGCAGATTTCAGGGACGAGATGGAATGTTTAGGTGAACGTCGTTGAAACCTCGGAGTCAATATTTTTTTCTACCTCGGGAGAAACTTTTGAAAAAAGCTGGAACAGAATTATAGTTTTCTATATGACTACCATGTTGTCACATGGTACTCCTACCACTACTACCCCCGCAGTCATACATACACTGAAGCAGGCACATGTATATCTACAAACACATGTGCACACAACTATACACGACTCCAACATACTTCTTTCCTCAGGCAAAGGTTACCTGCCACTTTACATTATTTTACTTGGATTTCTAATTTTACTACAATCTGGTGTTGAAAAGACACGGCAGCTGCTTTCTACCATTCTTTCTTATCATCCAATTTAATACAGCGATTTAGTGAGCTCATCCGTTCCGCCCTCGAGGAGACAGGAGGGGATTTCTCCATTTTCTAAACAATTGTTATAATTTCCCTGGAATATTTATTCCGTTTTCTCCAAGACGCAAATTGGACAAATTTTTGTACCTTCTGCCCCCTTCCCCCATTCCGCTACCTTAGGGTTTCATTTTAGTTTTCACCGATCCCCTCCTTCTCCTCCGGAGACCTGCCTTCATTGTGGAGCAAGAGAAGTTCAGCAAAGGCGAGCGATTGACGGTTCCTAGAGCCCCAATCTCGCCTGTCATATATTTTCCTTAGTCTAACTTCACCAATTTCTTTTCAGGAAAAGGTTTGAAACGAAAATATAATAAGGAAACGAGAGAAGTGAAATGAAAATAACAATGAAGAAGAGATGAGGGTGACGTCAAAATTTAGCTGCAGTCCACTTAAATAAGACCTGTTTGCACTCAAATCTTTTTAACAAAAAATCGGCGCATGGTCGCCGAAAAAACCTTTAGTCTAATACTTAGACAATATAAAAAAACAAACAAACAAACACAAAAAAAACGGCAAAAAACAAAAAAACAAATTAACCGAAACTCCCCAAACTCCCATTCGACGCCTGAACATACAGCTAGAACCCAGCCCCTTATACAGTGGAGGAGGTCTGCCTCCTAAACACAATTGAAGAATGCCACAATGAGGCGCGCACGATCTTTTAATTATATATAATACCGCTCTTCTGGTGACTGCCGAAGGAGGCATAAGTTGCTGTAATTATCTTGTAGATTATTAATAGGCTATATTTAAAAAAACACAACCAAAAAAAAACAACCAAAGGAAAAAAACAATAGCAAACAAAAAAGCAATGAGAAGGAGCAAACACGCCTAATCGTCGGGGGAGGGGGGGGGGGGATGGCGCAGGAGCAGGCGAACAACACTAAAGAGAGTCAATTAAAAAAGAGGAGGCCAGCCTCCTCCAAAAAGTCAAATAGGCCACAAGTTTGTGTGGATGAACTCGTCTCGAGTAAAAGGGAGAAGCCGAAATGAGCCCGCTCGTTTCGGTACAGAAAAAGGTAACATGCGCGAAAATCACCCATACTGCGCCATTCAATAACAGTCTAGGTGACAACATAATCGTCGCGGTAAGGTGTGGCGAAGCGCTCCATCAAAGAGCGGTCCGTCACGCGAGTGCGCCCAATTCTAGGAAGACAGAAAGTGACCTGAAGCAGTCGTGGCATTGGGAGGTAGGTCAATGGGAACAGTCAAAGCGCAATATTATGCAACTTTAAGTTGTCCTCTGCCGTCTTCCATCTTCTTTGCCTGGCACCCCAGAAGTCTGCCCTCATTCCTGCCCTGTAGTCGGTGTGAGGAAGAGCAAAACGCTAGTTTGATGGCCCAGTCCTCGTAGAGACTTTGGCGCTCTCATCGGTGTGCCAAATCTTAGAAATTCTCCCATGCCCAAGAACTCAGCAGAATATAATCTCGACATCTGCGCGGCTTAGAACAATTGCGGCGTTATGAATACCACGAACCAGGGTGTGTGAAGGTTTCAATGACACAAGAGCACTCAGAGCGCTTTGTTCGATGCTAAAGATAACAATCGGACACGAAGCGTTATCTCAGCAAACGAGCGGTGTATTGCAAAAAGTTCGACCGTGAAGACAGACGCACTGCCCAGTAGACCCACCACTAAGTTCAAACAGAGGCTAAACTGTCTGGAAGCTAACACCCTCATAGGAAATGGAGCTATTTGTGTACACTGGCACGAATATAGCATGACATGAAGTGTGAGCGAAAGAGGTTGAGTGCAATACTCTCGTCGCTGTGGAAGCTTAGAGAGAAGAGGGTGGAGTCAAATAGCAAAGGGTGGTACCCTTCAAGGTGACATCCTGGACCGAACCGGAGGCAGCATCGGTCTGAGAGCTCCAACCACACTCACGAAAATTTTTCCTAGCCATTAAACCAAAGAGCTTAGGGTATAACTGGTGTCTCTTTGAGGCATATACACTATCGAAATGGATCTCGGATGCAATAAGAGCCAATACTAAATGAGGGAGAAACCAGGCCACCCCTACAAGGGTTGTGTACAGCGCAGAGCGAGTGGCATCTCCTAGTGTCGATAATTAGGCTCCCAAGGGGAAAAGTGCTGAAGGCACAGGTCGCCAGACGTAGACCGGTGTGTTGGATCGAGTCGACCTTCAGTAATACACGCTGGGCTGCGGTTGCATAAAATTGGTATTCGTTGTCAAACTTCGAACAAAATAAGGATCGGTAAAAAAGTAAAGCAGTAATCTTATCAGCCCCTTAAGTGCTGAACATCACGGAATGAAATATACCTATGGTGTGGGTACAAGAGATTCTAAGACTACAAATATAGGTTTCACAGATAAGGCGTCGTTCAGAATGTGGAGAAAGGTGTCGCGAAAAATTCCGCTACCGACTTGGCGTCCGAGACTGCAGTCCCATTCTCCTGGAGAAAGGGAAGGGTGGGGGATCTTGCAAGAACTTGCCTAGAATTCTTTTGACTCTCTTCCATACACCTGCAAACATCTGCAAAAGGAGTCTTTGTGTTAAGTGAGGACACGTATAGCTGACAGGAAGTGGAGCAGCGTGCGTGCTTCGAAATATACCAGAAGCTAGCCCTAGATGGACAAAATTAAACGAAAGTGAAATTGTTTTGAATATTCATGTATTGTTCCGTTTTAGCATACTGGCAGATTTGCCACTTCAATTTTTTCAAATCTATATTTGGTCCGCTTAGTTGCCATTTTTTATCGATGTAATTGATTAATAATTTAACCTCTTCCTTAGATTTCGCTGTGGGAAATAAAAATAAGTAAGGCGTATATTTGTGCGAGTAATCGTTACTAACTCTTTCTGACGTTACGAGTTCTTTAAGATAGATTTATGGAAATTAGAAGATATTCATTTTACTCTTACCTCATTCCAGAAAGTGGGGGTGGGGGGAGATCTTCACAGCGTTCCAGTTAAATCATTGAGTAGGTTGATAATGATAAACAGTGGAGTCTTTTACCATCGATGGTAATTACCCCATCACTATCCCAACCAAATCCTTACGTATTTCTAGTGTCTGATAAATTAATCTAACTATTTCGCGAGCACTAGGCTCCATTATTCATAATACTTCATCTGTGTACTCGTTTAATTGATTCTTGTCACTTTCATTAACTTTAACGGTAGAAGGATGCACAACTTTATCGTACTGTTTTAAATAGTGTTCAAATGTCAATCGGTAAAGTATAATCCGTCTGTATACTGGTATTTGTGTATTATTTAGTAGAGTAGTCAACTCTCTATTCAAAGATAAAAGTCTTTCTTGTGATGGGATTAAGTCTGAGGTTGCTTGTCTCTCTTTCTCGGGATAAACATACTTTCTTGCATCTTAGAAGGTTGGAAAGAATAAAAGTGTTATAACAAAGAATAAGATTGGTAGAAACGTTCTTCCATGTTGATATATCTATTTTTTCTTTAGATGTATATGAGCTGGCTTGCAAACTAACATACGTATTAACAGTTGGAATTGTGATATCTTTTGTTTCTGAGATGTTGCCATCGGAACATACTTCACGACACACATTTGAAAAATGTTTATTCATACTTACGATGATTGATTTTTTCATATTTTACGAAGTAGTGGGAACGCATGGAATATATGCGCGTATCTTTTCATTTTATGGCTCGTTCTAAAAGATATACGGTTTCTAACTTGACCGCTCCTTGGTCAGCCAACTCTTCGGTGATGTCTTGTAAGGAGTTAGTCTATGAGTTCCCTTGCATAAACCACTCATTTAACAAAGTTCATGGTAGAGTGCGGTGTTACACAAATGCGAGCCATCGAGTGTCCATAGGGCACTAATCATGGCCGCCTCGGAAAGGTCTACCGCATTCGCCAAAACGTTCCCGTCCGTAAAACTGATCACTTACGGCTCTCTACCAGCTAAACTATCTAATACACTTGCGACGTGGGTCTTTGTGTGAGCCTCCCCACTTAAGGGCGCCTTGGTGCCGGACGTGGCGATTTTGGCCTGGTCGCTTGTCGAGACGAGGGCAAACCCATTCTTCTCCGGAACCTTTACAGAGCGAGAATATAACTCCTACTTTTCTCCATCTTTAGAGACAAGGGGTGGGGTGGGGGAGTGAACCCGCTTTTCACCCCAGCGGAAGGGGCCGCGAGGCCAGATGGACCAGCTTTGGACAGATCTTTCTCAAAGATGGAGAAGATCTTGGCCGCCAATGGATCACCAGGTGGAGTAAGGGGTCCCTCCTCTCCGTATGAGTGCATGGGGGCGCATATTGCCTGAGGAAGAGCTTACACAGACATAGACTCATATTTGGTGATTAGAGCCAACATGCCACCATATTGGTAAGAAAGGATGCGCGGGCATGCTGGCTCACATCAAGGTGACAAACATCAGGTCTACGAGATCCCTCAGCAAATTCCCGGGAGACTATGGGGTCTTTTACCCCTCTACTGGTGGTATGAACGGTTACCTGACACGAAAGTAATGGGTGGAACTCGAGGCGGTGCAGCTGCTGTCTATCCGTGTTCTTGGCGGGCCCTTGAGAAAGCAAAGGGGAACCCGCTGCAAGTAGAAAGCCGCCCAAAGGCAACTCTGCAAAAAAGAGATAATAGCGAAACCCCCCAACTCTCAAAAATGAAAAGTAAGAAACGCACTTCCGTCACAGAGGTGGATCTTCCCTGAGGCGACGCCGAAATTAGCAAAGGGGGAACCACCCAACTTGTCAGAGTGGTGCTGAAGTGAGACTCTATATCATCCACTACACCAAAGGCGATGCATCCTTTGAGTGTGGCCGATTCGAAGACGACATAATACAACCTACAGACATTGTGGTGTAGACCAACAGAAACAGTTACTGCGAGATGGCGCGCAACATTAGGTTTCCGTTGGCAGTCTCCTGTAATATTTGACAAGCAGCTCGAAGCGCTTAGTAGATGTTTTCCATGTGCCAGTGTGGGAAAGAGCGAAACGCTGGTCTTGGCGCGCAGTCCTAGCAGACTTTTAAAACAGAAGGAACACGGCATGGAAGTCGACCCCATCTTCGGATTTGGAGCCATCCGTGAACACTATCAAGCTTTATTGGGGCACGAAGTATGAACTAAATCCGCCTGGGGCTGTGGAAGTTTTAGAAGCAGATGCGCAACGACAAAGAGTCAGACGTGGCACCATCTAGGATGAGGATGATGTCCTGGGAAGAATCAGAAGCGCCAGCGGCATGAGAATTACATCAAGTTCTCGAAGTAGTTGCTTAGTCCTAATCCAGAAAGGCTTAAGGTATGCTTGGCATCTCTCGGTGGTACTCGTATATGCACCGTCTAGATTGGGGGTGGATGCAATGAGAGCCATTAGTGATGAGGAAGACGCGAGGCTAGCGCATAAAAACGCATAGTGACATCTCTCTGATACCAATATACAGCTGTAAATTCTAGATGTGCTGAAGGCACTGGTCGCTAAATGGTAACCGGTGTGGTGGATCACATCTGCCATCCAGTAATTTGTGCTTGTCTACAGATCAGTCCGCCACCAAACTGATACTTCCAAAAGAGTTAGCCCCAAATAAGCTGGTGCGACAAAAGAGCTAGTTCTAAATGTGCTAGTGCGACAAAATAGCTAGTGTAACAAAAACTATAGTCCAAAAAGAGTTAGTTTCAAAAGATCTTACTCCAAACAGTCCTTACAAAATTTTAATGAAACTACGAAAACGCTAAAATGGTTTATTTATAAAATAAGATATTAAACGTAAAATATTAAAACGTTAGCCAAAATTAACTAAACTCAAAATGTTAGTAAGTAATATTATAGCTAATGCCTCGAAAAAAATGCTTAGTCGATATTTCGTTCCGCGTTTGGTTTCTAATCAACATCTTGAATCTTGCATTCATTTCTTGGATTTTATTTTTAATAGGTTCACATTGTCCGCTGAAATAGGCATTTGAATTACTTCTTTGGGCAACTTCCTTTTGAATGCCTCAGAAATTGCCCCCTAGAAGGATGTGCGAGGTCAAACATTGTTTGCATAGCTCGATACAATTATTTATCAATGCAATTTTTACATTCTTGTGTGCAGATCTGGTGGGTGATTATGAGTCCAAGCATCACCTCATTATTTTCTCTATCATTCAGTACTGTTGTAATTATTTTTCCCTGCAATTTTTAATAACACAGCTACAATTTTGAGTAGTTTGGATAATTAAATAATTAAAATTTGCTAAAATCATGAATTGGCCACTTCACTTGTATATTGAGCACTGTACCAAGAACGCATGCGAATGAATATATAGAATAGCGAATCGTTTTAAACTATTAACTATAAAAGTTGACTTTTAAACTAGTTCTTTTGAGCGTTTTGTTGTTTGTTTAATTAGACTCTTTCTTATGTCGCAATGTAGCTCATTAGCTTTGTTGGGACTAGCGTTTATGCCACACTAGCGTTTTTAGGACTAGCGGTCTTGTTGAACTAGCTATTTTGTGACTAGCTCTTTTGTGACTAGCTATTTTGGAACCAGCTCCTTTGTCATATACTCGCTGCAGATGCATAGAACACGCATCTGCAGTCGAGTTTCGAGCGTATAAAGGAACATTATAAGAGTAAAGTAGAGAAGTGAATCTATCAGCACTCTAAGGGTTGAATGTCAAGGGAATGAAAAATGTCCAGGGCGCGGGTACAAAAGACATTAAGGCTGCGAAAATGGGCCTCTTATGTGAGGCATCGGTTGTAAACAAGGCCAAAGAAACGTGAATCCATCATTTAGAGGAGAGCCACGTTTAGGAACAAGTATGAGTTGGGGCTGGGAGTCGTGTATGGCGACAGAAGTGCACTACCTTAGTCTTGGCCAAGGAAAACCGAAACCTGGGCGCCTATGTATAACAAGATATGCGGTTCAATACTTGTTGGAGTCGACACTCTAGAGTTGGCACTTGAGCTGCACCAAATGAGAGCGAAAGGTCATCTACGTAGAGCGTAGTGAGAACATCTTCCCGCAGCTTTAAAATGATGCCAGTGATGCTCAGGGCAGAGTGTGACTCAGAGGATACTTCCCTGAGGGAAGCCCTCTTCTTGTCCAATAACAATACGCGCAATCGACGATCCCACAAAAATTCCGATATGAAGATTTGGAGGCGTCCCATTACCCCTATAGTGTAGAGGGTCTCCATGATACTTTATTGCCGTAGCGCAGACATCAATTTACAGCCAAAGCAGAGCATTTAATATGGAGTAGAACTTACGAAAGTCGCAATGTAAAGAATACAAGTAACCTACGCTGTCCAGGAAGTAAGATAATCTAATATTTACCAATTTATCCATCATATTGCACAGACAGGATGTTAGAAAATTGGGGGGAAAATTGCCTGCGGTAGAAGGATCTCTCCTCGGCTTGATAAAAGCAAGCACGGTTCTCATTCGCCAAGAGTCTTTGATGATACCCTGTGTCCAGATCCTGTTGAACAAATCTAACAAAAAAAATGATGCCTCAGTCATCCAGGTGTCGAGGCATGTGTATCCGGACCTGGAGATGGGGGAGACTCACGCGTAAAGCGAGGCAAAAACTCAGTTAGCTTGACGGAAACAGGTCGTTAATGGTTTCCCTGTCTCTGGAAGTAAGATCTAGTCGGCGTCATTCAACATATTCACGACGTGCAATAAATGCTGTTCGAGCAGCATCTCTATTTGAGAATGCGGAAAAGCGGTCGCGAAAGACTTCTACACGGGCATCTGTATAACGGGACGGAAAGCCTACGATAACTTGCCTCGAATCCTTCAGACACACTTATACAACTCTGCAAGAGAGGTCTTCTGTTGAGTGAAGACCTGTAGTCCCGCAAAAATAGTGGCGAGCGTGCTCCGAAACAAAGCCGTACATAGCCTCGCTGTGCGAAGTTCATCTGCAGTGAAATCGTTTGAGAGTGGCATATGTAGGAGTATCACTTCTCTTTGAAGGTCGTTTCACACTCGACTGACTACGGAGGAAAAGGATGGCATGAAAAATGGCCAGAAATTCTAGGAATTGTAGTCAAGCCCACGGCATATGTAGGAGTATCACTTCTCTTTGAAGGTCGTTTCACACTCGACTGACTACGGAGGAAAAGGATGGCATGAAAAATGGCCAGAAATTCTAGGAATTGTAGTCAAGCCCACGGCGATCAGGTTGCCGGAGAGGAACACAACGGCCTCATCAACCGATCAAACCTCGACTGAGATAGAGATATCAGTTATTTCCTGAAATGTGTGGCAACCGTTCGAATCACCATTGAGGTGGTTTCTCTGACAGTAGCTGCTGTGAAAATGACATTTGGATAGGTAAATAGTCATTACATCGGTCATCGACTCCCTCCCACCCCAAATCAGGCTGTGTGTCAGGATGTCAGAGGGACAAATAGAGACAAGAAAACGAAGCGGGTCTCGGGCAGTGATGCGTAAATCCAACCACATTAAAGAGATCTATCTCCAACTCGTGTAATCCCCTCCTCTAGGGGTATTTAGCGTTCAAATACCTGATGAGAACAAAGGGTCTCGGCAACTGTGCCACACGCGGCAAAATCCAGGAGAAGGCGAAGTCGGCTGACTATGGAATGTACACTAAGATAAAAGTATATACTCTATATAGGTTTAGCTACATAACCACTCACTGGGTATATGCGTGTAAATCGCGTATATACCTAAACTCCTTCTCGCGGTTGAGATATTGCGAAACCTTTATATCCCCGAGAGACAAATAGTTAATAAGGAAGAGAGGAGAAAAGCTTCCGCAGCTCCTCACACTTAACTGGCACTAAATTACAATTCCCTTGTAGAAAATTGCCCTTCAGGCCTAACTCGAAGGATGCGCAGACGCCTTCTAATAACAAAAAAGACTAGTAGGGATGGCCTGAACTTTCCTTGTGGCCTAATTTCTGATGCTATTAATCAACGAAGGCAAAGAGGGCGCCGCAGCTTTCGCAACGCAAACCTATTAGAGGATGCTGTGCACGCCGGGGGGCGTCTATTTCTACGCTACCCTAGGATATTTTGACGGAGGGGAGACCAAGAGTTCGGAGGTCAATTGTCTTTTGGAGTGTTTCAAGGATCCCAGGGTGTTGTCCTCCTCACTTGGGATAGACTCAGAATTTCCTAGAGACAGTCCAACGACCGCCTTCGTGGAATGAATTTCCTCTTAGTCAGATGAATCGATGCAGGCGCGAGGCTGATTCGCCTTATGGGAAATGGTCGTGTTAGTAAGAGGGGAAAACCTTGGTTTTAGCTGGGGCGAAAATAAGCCCGTGATACCAGATCGCCACCTTGGGGAGGTAGAACGCCCAGAAGGGTTCCGAATAGGCATGGTGGCAACCCTACTCATAGGCTTGGATGGGCCAAGAGCAGATGGTGCCTTATTTACCTGAGAGGCGTATAAAGTTCTGCATCGCCCAGAGAGCAATTGACTGTGACTTGCTGTAATTCAAAGATTTAGGTTTAGATGACAGAGATTTGTCATATGTGACCCTTTCGCACATCGCTCAGATTTCGGGTTAACTCAAATTGGCACATCAACAAAATTGATTCGTATGGCCGAAGCGTTGGCCGATGCATTGACGTGGTAGTGATACCAACCAATACGCACCCCCTTAGGAAGCCTGTTACGACCAAACGTGATGAAAAGTGTAGAAGTTGGTCTTGAGGCCCTTCCTGTTTCTTCACCACACGTTTGAACTTGTTCGCTCACTGGACGGACAGCTCTACTATGAAGTCTTGTCGGAGTAGTCGACGATTTCCTTCGAGTAAACTACTCCTTTTTTCTAATTCATAGTAGAGTGCAGTGTTACCGTTAAAGCTGAACTATTATGTGTCCGGAGGGCATCTATCATGGACGCCTATGAAAATTCAGCAACATTCATCAGAAGGGTTCAGCCAGAGAAACGGATGACCTTTGGTTCTCTAGCAAACATCTTAGTGAGAGCATGACGCTGATGGAACATGTTCCATTTGAACAATATCTTTCCATCAGTATAATGAATAATATAATCAGTAAAACTTTGAATTTAGCAATATTGTACACACCGGGTGACACTACAATGAGGAGAGCCGGTGCCTCCAAGGTTCTGCTTACCACACTTTTCATTCTGAATATTTTTGATTTAACTTCCCCACCCGAGGTCACCCCTCGGTCGGACCTGCCACCCTTGACTGTTATCTCCCCAAATCAGCAGGGGATCAGTTAGCTCTGTAACTCCCCTTTTTTCTTTAGGTGAAAGGTGAGTGAATCCTCTCACCTCCCCCTCGGAAGAGGCCAGAAGGACTGATGGAATGGCCTCAGTCTTATTCTTATGCAAAATGGTGAACGACTCGGCGATTATGAGGATCTCTGCGGGGGAAGTCTTGAAGCAGCCCCTGTAAATCTGTAGAAGACTAGGGGGAGGGGGAGGAGGGCGTCTCCGTGGTAGAGTTTGAGCTGACCGAGACGAGCTCTAACGATAGTAAAGAGGAAACCCCTTTACCACGATCGTGTTGGTGTAGGGAGGAGAGCCCCTCCACTAGCCAAATGCGTGCCTTGAGGTGCCTTCGTCACATACGACATGACTTTCACCCAAGCAAAGACAAATCTACTCAACTCCCCCAACGCTATTTCAACACACCTTGCACCGTATTAATAAACAACAGCTTTAAAATAGCCCCAACCACATCGACAGCTACCTTTCTCACCATCAACACATTGGAACACCAAAGAACGCTTTCAACATAACCATAAACAGCATTCCCTAACACACATCCAGACATCCAAAGTACATAGCGTAACATGCAATACGTTACTTCCATTAAAAATCATGTAAAATATGAAAACAAATATGCAGCAAGACAATGACCTCAAATCACTCACACATAACAGTCGGTCAAATTAAAGGAACTATAACCACGACTTATATACAATTCACACGTCCAATAATGAAATAATCAGTTCCTGTTTGAGTTCCTAACCTCTCTCAAAGATTCCTCATCACTCTCCAGACCATACAAAGAAAAGCCCTAAAAATAACCATAGGCTTCTCCCACAGAAAACCTTCATTGTGAAACCAAACAAATCTCCTCAGGGTCAAAGCTTAACTTGAGATGAGAGACACAAATCCCAGCCGCAGCCTCCACAAACCCAAAACACCAACTACACTACATGACAGAACACCCACTCCCACAGAGAAACATTAAAAGAATACGAAAGTTTTAGTGTACTGCATTAGACATAAACTGTCAACTCTCCAATCTTACCACCACTCACCAGCTTCCAGAATCATATCCATTCCCATTTCACTCAACACTATAACCAATCACTTTTACACATCATCCTCCTGCATGCACTGCCCCCTGGCATCTACCCTTATGAAAGCTCCCTTGTTCGTGAAGACAGAGGGCACCAGGCTGACTAGTGTACAGCACCCAGCCTTTATAAGCTATCAGGAGAGGTTGGATGTAGCCATCGGATATGCTTTTTTGGAATGTAACACCGTACCTAAAAAATGAAACCCATAATGGAATACTTACTCGTATCTGCACACAATCACACACTCCAACAACACAATATATATATATATATATATATATACTTAACGGTAAATATCAGATACATCCTCAGTGTATCGGGGCTGCTCGGCCAGACAATATGCGGAGGCTCATCAACTACAACGCATATTCGTGGCCACAAACTGAATAAATTGTAAAAGCAATAAACAAGTACATGATTTGTTTAAGCTAAGTTATCTTTATAGGTAATCTCGATCAATCTCACACTCATTGTTTCCGATAATGATTTGATTGATGACGAGGTAGCATTATATGTATATGGATAGAAAACGTGATTTTAAGAAATGTTAGACATTATACACCACTGACACCCGTCCACCTCCTTCCCTCCCTCCCTCCCTCCCTCCCTAAGAATTAAAATAATTACAATATCTCGGGTCTCCTTTTCGTCGGACAATAAAAAAGAGTAGTTATATTAATATATGACATTTTATCAATTAATTTCGCATATGTATTGGGGAGGTAGAAATGTAAATATCAATTCGTAGGCCTTGAGGGAAAAGGGGGGGGACTTTCTTTGCTTTGCACATTTTCCCACTAAGCTGATTGTCTAATGGAAACTAGTGACATAATGAGAATCTACTTTTCATTTTCCTATCTCTTCCTCGACTAACAGTGCGACTGCAATTGACAGCTGTAAAGCAGGACGAACTTTCATAGCGCTATGAACATAACTCATCACTCAAAATGAGACCCCACACCCCATCCTCGTTCGTACTAATTTGCAACAACTGCACCCTATAAACCACCAAGCGTTTTGCAGTAAAGAAAAGGTTGTAGGAGAATAATTGGGTTTAATTCCCTGAATCACTCGCAGGGATCCAGCGTGACACGGCGTAAAGTGGGCGTATACTCTATTTTCTTTCTCATTTAATGAGCACATCTGGCGACTGACTACTAGGAAAAGGTCGCCGTACTCACGCTACAACCTAATATTAGGCTATATTAAAAACAATTAACAACATGTAAATAAAAAAATAACAATGATAAAAAAGGAACAAGTCTAAGACACAAGATAAAAAAAGAAGATAAGCAAAAAGGTATCAAAAAGGAAGCGCGCTTCGGCGTTGGGGATAGGCCCGCCTTCCCACGGCGCAGAAACATGCGACCTACAACAAAGAGTCAAATAAAGTGCAGGAAGCCAGCCTCCTTCAATTACATAGTCAACAAGTCTATGTGCACGAACCACTCCCGAGTACTAGGGACAAGCGGTAGCGACCCCGCTAGTCCCACTACCGGGACAGCTAACGTGCACGAATATCTCCCAGAATGGGAAATTCAACAAGAGTGTGGCGAACAGTATGAGGGACACCGCATTCGTCGAAATATGGTTCTGGCAAACGCTCCATCAAATGGCGGTGCGTCCCGCGAGTTTGTCTAATTCGGAGACGACAGAAAGCAACCCGAAACCCTCGCGGTATTGGGGGTAGGTCCATAGGAACAGTTATGGGGCAATGGCAGGGAACTTTAAGTTCCCCTCGGCTGTCTCGCTTCTTCTTTGACAAGCAGCTTGGATGGCTTTCCTGATTTCTGCCATGTAGTCGGTGTGAGGGACCCAGCAGAAGATAATCTTAACATCCGCCAGGTCGCGAAACAGTGGCATCAGGGATATTGCGAAACAGGGATGCGGAGATTCCAATCACCCGAGACCACTCAGGTCGTTTTGTGAGTCGCTATAGATCACAACCCTGTTTTCGAACCAGGCACGACGTGTTATATCCCGTACTGAGTGGTGTATTGAAACCACCTCGGCCGTCAAGATACGCAGCGCTTGGCAGAGCCCCGCTGATTTCAAAAAGACAGAATACGGCGTGGAAACTGAACCTCCCTTTGGACTTGGAGCGATCCGTATCTATTGTCGCGGTTCAAGAGTGACACGGACAGTGCTCTAAAAAGGCCGAACACAATACTCCAGGCGCTGTAGAAGCTTTGGGAGGAGAGGCGAGGCAACAAATAGTCTAAGGTGGTACCCTCCATGGCGACGTCCTGGGTAGGACCACGGGCGCAAGCTGTTCGAGAGCTATACCGAGCTCTTAAAGGAGTTTCCTAGCCCTAAACACAAAGGGCTTAGGGTATGACTGGCGTCTCTCGGCGGCATAGGCACCGTCGAAATCAGCTGCGGATGCAGTGAGAGCTGTGGCGACTGAAGGAGGTGCCGGGCTCGTGCATACAAGCGAATAATGCACTGTGCATGGCGCAGAGCGATTGACATATCCCCAGCATCGAGAAATAGGCTCTTAATGGGGGATATTCGGAAGGAAAACGTCTCCAGGCAAAGTCTGGTGTAGTGGATCGAGTTCCCTTTCCGCAATATAAGCTCGGCTGCGGGTGCATAAAAATAACATCCATATTCAAGCTTCGAATGAACAAAGGATCGATAGAAAAGTAAGGCAATAGCCCTATCAGAGCCCCATGTGTTAAACATCACGGAACGAAGAATGTTGCGGGTACAAAAGACCCTAAGGCTGAGAATATGAGCCTACCAGAGGAGGCATCGGTCAAATACAAAAAAAAAGGAAACGGTGCAAATCCACCACTTCAAGGCAAACCCCATTTAGGAATTCGTCTGGGTCAGGGTGGAGCCGTGGATGGCGGAAGAAGTGCACTACCTTATTCTTGGACAAGGAAAACCAAAGCCTGTACACTTCGGCATAGCGAGAGACGCGATTCAATGCTTGTTGGTATCGCAGCTCCAGAGTTGGCATCTGGGTCACGCCAAAAGAGATCAAAAGGTCGTCCACGTAGAGAGTAGCGAGAACATCTTCCGGCAGCACCGAGGTGATGCCGTTGATGCTCTGGGAAAATGTGTGACGCTGAGGACACTTCCCTGCGAGATTACCTCTTTCTGCTCCATTGGGATGGAGAAGGATCACTCCCACCCCCCCATACGCGGAATCAACTATCTCTTAAAAATTCAGAGATTATGACTGGGAGGTTTGCTCTCGCCCCCATCCTAGGAAGAAACCTGGATAAGAGAATGTAAGAACACAGAGGAGACATTAGACTGGGAAACAGAGCCTCTAGTCTTTTCACACACAGTAACAACTTTAATCACCCAATAGACTTCCCACAGGCCAAACTAATCTACCCGTGTAAAGACTTCTGCAAAATAAAGGTCATTGAATCCACCCTTATAGATGAAATCCCCAACTTTAACCTTTCGGATGGGCAATCTAAATGCAGCCCCTACGTCAAATATCTGATCTTAAAAGATATCCTTAATGAATTTAAATTCACGCCCCCTGATTAGGAACTGCAATTGGATCTCTGCAAACTATATATATATATATATATATATATATATATATATATATATATATATATATATATATATATATATATATATATATATATTGTACGCTTGGCGTGACTGCATGTATTCTTAGTGTTCGACTGAGGCTGGCATGACAAACTCCTTGCCGAAACTGGTCTCGAGGTAATAAATACTACGCTCCTCCACAGTGGTTTTATTTACACAAATATATATATATATATATATATATATATATATATATATATATATATATATATATATATATATATATATCAGGTCCTGGGGGACTGACATCGTTCCTCACCAGGAATGAATTTGCAAATAATCGATTGATACACTCATTTTGGGGAAAGTGTTTAAAAGATTCTTTTGAAACTCCTTGGCGAGGCACGATACCCGGCCAGGACCTGATGCACTCACTCTATGTTGTTAATATTTGCTTTATACTTACCACAAAATTTGCCTCGTGTTTCTCGAACTTTACCCATCCTTAAAATGAATTTACCAAAGAAAACGTTGTAATTCAATAAGCACGATGCCATATTATGTGACGGTAAACGAGGATTATTATGAGAATCAAATGATACACTCTTTTTATATGTATTGTTACTCTTTTTGATTGACGAGATTTTTAATCGACTATTTACTCGATCTCTCCAGATTTAAAAATATTTTGATATTGCACAATTATCCAAAAAATGTCCTCATCTTCAAGCCCTAGAAACTCTAAGCGAATATGCATACCGTAGTTTTCACCCGTACTTATCTGACACTACTAAAAGGCAACGGCATCTTCAACCACGATCTTGGAGTTAAATGTTACCTCTATTCGTTTTTTAATAGTTAAAGTAAAAAAATTGTGATATGAAATCAGGAATAATCAATATAAAATGCTAAACGTATTGGAATTAAACCATAGATAGGAGATAATAATGAACTTTTTTGGTGGCGGCGGTAATTTATCATTACCAGAAGAGGTTAAGCCAGGCGACTGGTTAGGTTCATCCGAGTCGCACGCTATAAGCTGCATGTACTAGTCAAAGTAAAGGAATGTGTTATGGAACTAACGATTATGTTAAAACGGGCGAGAGTCCTGGTCGCTAATGAGAATGACCGCTTAATTTTTTGGTTAATTTTAAAGTGCTGGGGGTTCAGCGCTGCTTTGAGCAACGGCTCTTGGAGATACGAACGAGGGCATCACCTAAAGGTGCCTTCTTGAAGCGTAACTTAGTTGTGGTCACGGCAGACAGTCAAGCAGTAAAACCTCTGCATTGACTAAGGTAGTCCCGACCAATGGATAAGGACTAAACAGTCACTTTCGAAAGTTCCCATATAAAACTAAATGGTGACCAACCTTTGGAGAATTCTGAGCTATAGTTCCAATTTCTGAAACTATATAATGGAGTCAAAATAAATTAACCAATTTTTACTACAAAGGGCATGTCATGTTTAAATTAACCCAATTAAAATATATTATGCTCGTCCATGGGTATTTTTATTCATATCTGAGCCAATCGCTTCTTGAAGGTAAAATAAGGTCGGACAGTATTCGTCCATATGAATCTTAAAAATAGAGGGACTTTTTTATCCAGCTTAAGAAACCGGAAGAAGGGGTCAGTTACAACATCACAGGGAATGCGCTTTCCAATCTATGCGGGCTTCTTATTCAGCCAAGGGAGGATGTGGAGGCAGGACATGACTTGAGTCATATCTAACATTCGTTTCTGACTAACTTTTGGCCTCTGAATCCAAAAATGACCATAGGGTTTCTGTATCACATAAACATTTTGAGCTAGAGAATACCCTTGGTTTGTATATAAACCATACAAATACAGCATTTAACAAATTTGTGCTTATTTATCTAGATGTTTGAACAAGTTACATACACTGAAAAATAATAAAACTTCACTTGACTGTAATGTTTGTACAAATTTATTTTGTTTTTACAAAGGATTGCTTATCCTAGTATTTAAAATGGGAACAATTTAATTTTATACTCCAACAATAGTAAACTAATATATTTACACCCTATATACCTTGATACCCTTGCTCCATGACTTTCAAATCTTGGTGGAATCGTTCACCTTGCTAATGGCTATGCAGAAAATGCAACTTGATGCCTATGTCACAACAGAGCGGTTTGTAGCTCTCTAATAGTTTCTGGACAAATTCTGATTAATTCTTTATTCGTGCATTTCCAAGAAAAATCTGAACAAGGTCCTTAAATGATAGTGCACATTCTTTTTGCGTTTTGACGTTATCTTGATAAAATGTTCATCTTTGATAACCTGCCGAATCTATGGGCCATCAAACACACCGGCCTTGATCTATTCAACTGATAGGCCAGGAAATGCCAAAAGATGGTACTAGAAACCGCCACGTTCAGTTGGCAATGGTTTATCGCATTGCTGCCTGAGATTAGGTTTGATGTGCAGAGGTGGGATGTAATTTTCTTTCTGTCTACAAGTGGCTCATGTAGAATGTTGGGATCACCAGGTTTGAGGTCAGATCTTGAAGACCAATTCTCGCCTACCCAACGCTTTTCTCGAGCTCTGCTCTCCCACTTGAACAGAAAAAAATGGATACCTCTTTAAGCGTTGTTGATCAAGAAGAAAGCGTACCATTTTAAGGTCAATACAGATGATCCAAAAGGACCCTCTTTATGTCTCCAAGTTCTTCACGAAAAATAAATGAATGCCCAATTGGGACTGTACTATATAAATTGCCATTGTGGAGGAGGACACCTTTAAGCTCTACTTTGAGGTTTCAACGAACAATTGCCATTCAGTTGTGTCATAGACCAGAATTCCAAATACCTACATTAAGCCCTGCATGTTATGGCAATACATAAAGATACTATCACTTTAAAAATTGCACAGAAATGCATTTTCTGTGGATCGAAAGTAGGAAACCTGCGCTCGTTTTTCTCATTCAATTTTTGATAGTGTCAAATCACGTGTCAAATCATTCAGCTGATGCTGATTAAATCTCTTACAAGTTGAGTCATCATCAATTTCTTGAAGTCTCCCTTGAACAACCCTATCTCTGAACCAGCCTCGGTCTACCCTTTAATTTCATAGGGGACTTCCAAGAAAGCAGGCAAGCGATCCAGAATTGACTGCTACCGTGTTGAGCAGCTAGATAAGGCCTATCATCCCAGAGGGGCAAAAGTTGGCCTGACCCATTGGGCCGTGTCTCTAACTGTCCTGCATATTAAGTTTGCAGTTAGTAGGTGTCCCTTCCCCATCTCTTCCAGGATGGAGGTCGGTTCGCTGGCCCAAGACCAGCGGAGTGAAGGGTCCCCGATTGGGATTCCTGATACGTTGGAGGTCACTTGGTGGCTCCTCCTTAGCTGGACATGGCCCAGGAGGTGACCCCGCCACAGATGCAACTGGGTGCCAAACATCGAAGCTGAGAAGCGAGCACCTCTGCCGACCATGCCCCCTTTAATACCTAAGCCCTGCTCCATTTCGGAGAAGGATCTGGCTGAGACCGGTCCGTCCGGCCCATTCTGGCGGTGGGAGAAGCGGGTTCATTCCACACCTTCCTCTTGTAAAAAGAACAGAGTAAAAAGAAGAAATCAGTGATTAGTAGAGGTTCTTCTTCCTCCGGGAGGCTCTGGGGAAATACGGGTCCGTTGCTGCTTCAGCAAGTGACCAGGCCAAGATCGGCTCGCCCGGCCTTGAGGCTCCCTCGACTGAAGAGTCCCAGGCAAAAACCAAAATCGCAAGTCCCATGAGTGTAGCCTCGATTACGTTGAGGTCCCTCATTCAGAGACTCACTGGCGTTTTTTAAGCTCGTTGGATTCAAACGCTTTCTGGTTATTCACTCCACATATGGCAGCATGTTAGCCGGAGGCCACATATCCTATCAGATGTGGGTATTAGCCCATTTGACTGGTAAGGAACCCAAGGTGACACGCTTCATGGATGGAAACTTTCTGGTGAATTCATCTGACCCTCAAGAGGAGGCCATGATTCGTGCCATTCAGATACATAATGGCTCGCTGTGAGTGTGAAGGCGTACTCTACAATGAGCTTTGTGAGAAGAGTGGTTTAGGATAGTAAACTCGTGGACTAATCCCTAAAGGACATCACTGAAGATATGGCCGACCAAAGTGCGGTCAAGTTCAAACGTGTAATGAGAAAACAGGAAGGGGCCTCGAGACGCACCTCGACAATTTTTCACATGTTTGACCGTGACAGGCTTCCAGAGTCAGTCGTGTCGGTTCGTATCGCTACCGCGTGAAGGCATTCGTGACACTGCAACGGAGGTAATACTACTGCCACTGCTTCGGCCATATAAATCGCTCATGTAGACACCAAACTCGTTGCTCCAAGGCAGTACAAGATGAGTTTATACCGTATATGACCAAGTGTTTCAATTACGGAAAGCATCACTTTGCCTTCTAGAAGCCATGTGGTGCAGATTTCCTGGGGGAGAAAATCTTGGCACACCCAACGCTGCCTGAGACGATAATGCCTTTATTTATTTTAAAGATAACCTCCGCTCTTGGCCCCTCAAGGTCTACGAGGTCGGTAGCTTCCTTGCCCATTCGGGACTCTTCTGCTGGTTCTACCGACCGGGGCGCTCCTCTCGTAGAATTTGCGGCAGAAAGGATTCATGCACACCCTTCACTAAAACACGGTTACCCACCATCCCACATCGTGACCGTTTCCTGTAATTCAAAACGGCCGTGCGCCCACACCGAGTCGTTAGACTCTTAGTTGGCAATAGCCAGAAGGTGGTCACGAGGTCGATTTCCCGGTTTCCAAACGTTGCCTCCCGAAAGAACACCACGAAAGGAGATTCGGTTCAAGGCTAAAGTAGGTAACTTGAAGACGTGAGATCTTCGATTTGCTATAAATACCTCCTAATAGAAAGTAGCAGTGCAGATATAACTGGATAGGAGGTATACTGTTATTTTTCGGTACATTCCCCCGTATGCCCACTTCAACCTGGAGATAGGCGTCCTAATTGTAGATGTCTACACATCACTGTCCGAGAACCGTTTCATTTTCTTGCCTTGATCTATCTTGTGCTCTCTGGATGTACAGCATGATTTTGGATGTGAATTAGTCGATGATCTACATCGTAGTAAACCATTCAAATATCATTTTCTGAGAGGCTACTGTCTGAACGTTCCTGGCAGCACCTGAACGTTCAGCCAGGGGATGTTTGAAGTGTGCATGGTGGTCTGTATTTTAGGTAATGGCTCCTTTCTCTGTCTCATTTGAAGTTCAATCTGTGGATGAGGTCCTTTAGTTCATCTCCGACAACCTCCTCGGCGTGGGCATAACTACTATTCCTATAACCTTTGGTAGTTTTGCACGTCGACCGCTTCCTTGGTAGTCCGCCGAGTGTGAGACGGACCTCAAGAGAAAATCGTTATACCTACATGCGCTATAAGTGCCGCCCGGGCTATTTCACTTCTGGCGAATTTCGTCAAGCTAGGACCAGTTTCAGGTATGTCTTTACTTAACGGGATGACCCCTCTTGCAGAGTTGTGGAGGCGAGTCAAAAGGATCTGAGGAAGTTTTCGCAGGACCCACCATTCCGTTCTCCAGGAGAAAGGGACCTCAATTTCGGACCCAGCGTCCATGGCGGAGTCTTTCGTGACCACTTTCGACATATTATCTAGCCAATATGCTGTTCCACCAGCATTTAATGTACGTCGTGATGTCACTGAAGCCCATCGCCTGGACTTTATTTTCATAGGCGGAGATCTCTCATCGATGACTGAGGGAGTTGTGACTTGTGTTCCGCTTTCGGTTCATAAGCAGACACCACACCTGGGACACATAATGTTCTGTATGTCATACTTTGAAACCTATGTGAGCGAGACAAAGCATTTATGTTATATTTGTACAGCATGATCTGGAAAGAAGGTACCCTCGCACACTTCTGGAAAATGGATACTATGCTCGTTTTCGCAAAGCAGGGAGAGGTTACTCTACCCTGGCTGGTTTCCGCCCAATCTCTCTAACCTCTTCCGAGTGCAAGTTGATGGAGAAATTGGCAAAAGTTAGATTAGCCTTTCTTGGAAAGCAGAAGTGACCTGTCTTTTGCACAGTGCGGATTCCGAAAGTTCCACTTCACGTCGTATGCTCTGCTCCTACTAGAAAATGCTGTCTGTGAGGACTTCTTTAGTAGACAACACTACACTATAGTGTTTTTGGATTTGGAGAAGGCTTATGGCACCCATTGTATGGCGATACGCTCATATGAAGACGCTCCAGACGATGGAGGCGAGGAGACGCCTCCCAATCTTTTTTTCAGAATTTCTGAGATATAGTCGATTCCGCGTTAGGGTTGAGAGAGCCCTCCCTGCACTATTGGAGCAGGAATTTGGCGTCCGCAGGGAAGTTTCCTCAGTTCTACACTCTTTGCCATGACAATCGACAGCATAAACATCGTGCTGTCGTAAGATGTTCTCGGTACGCTCTACGTGGATGACCTTTCGATTTCTTTTGGTGCGGCCCAGATGCTAATTCTGGAGCTTCAAACCCAACAGGCATTGAATCGCATCCCTCGCTATGCCCAAGGCACAGTTTTCGGGTTTTCTTGGCCAAGACTAAGGTGGTGCGCCCATGACACTATCCACGCCTCGATCCTGACCCGGACTTGTTCCTAAAGGTGGTTTACGAATCTCCCTGCATTCGCGGCCGATCTCGACGGTGTCTATGAGGCCGAAAGACGCCATTCATACCCTCAGCCCTTTGTTTTAAGGTCTATAAAACTCTTTCGAGATATCTTTGTAGCTTTCGGCCTGCTAGTGCCTCTGGTTCTGTCCAGGACGCCACCCTAGAGGCTACAACCTTTGAATATTTGTCGCCACGCTTCTGCTTCCAAAGCTTTCACAGCGCCGGAAGTATTGCGTCCGTCCATTTTGGAGTACACTTTGTGTCACACTGGATCCATGCCAGTGCATACTGATGGCTTCAACTGCCATAATGGGTCGGATTTCACGCCTTATCCCCTCTGTTTGAAGTTATTAGGGCTCTGCCATGTGCTGCATTTGTCATGACTATATTGTGATGTTTGTCTAGTTACAAAGCGTCCTGAGTGCTCTCGGAGCGTTGGAATCTAGAAACACCCTAGTTTGCGTAATCCGTAACACCAAGGTTGCCGCGAGCCGGGCGAATATCTAGATTATCTTAGGTTAGGTTCTTGGAAGTGTAGGAATTGAGGGGAATGAACGCGCCGATGAAGGTACCAGAGAATCCGCGAGGACTCGGCAAACAGACCCGCATTTTTCTCTTCATCACACTGACTATATAGCAGGAATCACTGCAGCCCTCCTTGTTGCCTGGTAAAGAAGATGGGAGACGGCCGAGGGAAAACTTTAAGTTTCGTGTCATTGCATCATAACTGTTCTTATAGACCTATGCCACAATGTCAATGCCGCGACGGCTTCAGGTCGCTTTCTGTCCCCTTCAAATTGAACACAGTCGCGGGAGGCATCGTCATCTGATGGAGCGTTCGCCTGCAGCGACTACTTTGTCCCTCCGGACTGGTCGGCACATTCTTGTTCCCGGTGTGGGTGATCTTCACGCATGTTACCTTTTGCGGTATCAAGACGATTGGTGTTACTACCGCTTGTCCCTGTTCCGCGACGGGTTTGTTCATATAAACCTTTGGATTATATAACTCTTTGGAGCAGGCTGGCCTCCTTGATTTTATTTGACTCTCTTTGGTGTTGGTCACATGATCCTGCGCCGAAAGCAGGCGAGCCACTCCAACGCAAGAGCGTGTTTTCTTCTTCTTCTTCCTTCTGCATTTGTTTTGTTTTATTTACTCTTATATTTCTGTTTGTTTTGTTATTTGGATGTCTTTTGCACGTTTGTTTTTTGCCATTATGCTTGCCTAGCATTAGACTGCAGGACGATTTCAACGATTTGTGCTCTAGTGGGCGGTACTCAGATAGGCTCTGTAGCCGGAAAAATATCGCCGTTTCCTAATATTGTCTCTTCTACGAGTCACGGTTAAAGTGTTAATAATTTATTAATTACTAAAATAAGTAATTTGGATTTTTATTCCAATATTTATGATTACTAATAAATACGTAACAAAATAACAAGTACTAACAGCAGATCAGTCCTATAACTTACGGACAAACAATACAACTGTGCTTATTCAGATGTGAAGCTGTACAGAAAAAAACAACGTAATAAAACAACTGATTGTAGTTTTTAAATCAACAATTTTTATTTAAATAAAATTAAAAATCGAACTCAACAGAAAATATGTTCAAAATTGTTTACCTGTGTAATCAGTATAAAAATGTAGTTATATGAATTTATTTGCAAAATAAGAGATTATAGGGTGATGGTCCTGCATCAACATTGCCAGAGATCGTTATGCTATGAGACTGTGGGGTAGTATTAGAAACTGCTCAGTGAAATATAATGATTATGAATTATCATTATCATTAACATATACCCCCGTTAATATTGAGGGTTGATCCGGCAGCAGCCATTTAAAAAAAGGAGTAGTGCCCATTCAAGTTCAGGGTGTAATTAGCATTCATTTTAAAGGGTTGGTAAGGTAGGAAAAAGTAAATTAGTATATTAGCGGCAGTTTATATGAATAGATGTAATCGAAGTTATCTCTAAATATTAGGCTGGCCAGAATGTACACACTCACTTAGGAAACGGAAAGAATACAGTAAAATTTTAGGGAGTAACACCAACATTTATTCTTCAAAATGAAGTCCATCATTCTTTAAGATCTTCTTCCAGCGATCAGCCAGCATCCGAATCTGTCCCAGATACCAGTCAGCTTTGAATAAAGAAACTGTAAACAAGCTTCCGCTTCCTAAGTGAGTTAGACTTTCAGGACAACCATATATAAGGGTACCGACCGAAATCAGGAAGACGTACATATCAATCTGTATTCGATAGGTACAGAGATATTATAATATTTTATGATTTTATGAAAGTATTATAATATGACTACATCAGACTCTTCGGGGCACACCCTTGTTGTATGCGACGATTTATGAGTCAGTCTGGAACTGTTCTATGAGCGATCCTTTTACTGTGAATTCACACCATCACAACACTAGGGGCGTTTTTATAAATTAAAATAGAATCTATAAAAATCGATTCATGAGACATATCATGTTTAATTCGCATGGATATTTAATCTGTGATCTACACCCAAGAAACACGCAGTCTTCCTTTAAGGACGATTAGTTTTCCCCAAGAATATGAATGAAGCGGAGTATATCAGTGAATGAAGCTGCGTGTTCTGAAGTATATATATTTCATTAAATTATTCTCTTCTTCCCCACCAATGTTAAGATGCAAGATAAGCAAAAATTTAGATTAGGGTATTTTCCATATCATCTGATGAAAAAAGGTTGCGTTGATTTAAAAAGATTATTCGATACTCGCAGTAAAGTGGAAAACACACTTGCTGAGAAAGAAAGTATTAAGGCAAATTGGCAATGGAGCTTTTCATCCATACTTTTTCTCAGTTATTGTGCCAGGGTTTTTCTTCGGTTAATACAAAGATCATTATAAAAATTATTGTCCTACCGCACGATCTGCACGCAAAATTATTCTCAAGAACTTTCTCGACCTTTCAAACAGAATAGAATTAACATAAATTTAACGATTAGAAGGCGAGTTACGTAATATTCTTAAAGATTAAAGTAGTAAACATAACGAGGAAAAACTTGTTATGTACCCAGAGGTGGGCAGTATTTAAATACATTTATGCATTTAAAATTGCATTTGTAAATACATTAAAAATCCTGTACTTAAATACTGTTTGCCATATTTTACTGATAATAGGTTTATATATATCTTAAGAACGTGTAATGCATGTTTTAGCTTGTAGCAACTTGTATGACACAAACAGTTGACTGCGTGAGCCGGTGAGGGAAGATTGCTTGCATCAGTTCTAATTCAGTTAACAGATGGTCACAATTGTGTTCGGTTGTATAGTGAGAGCGCTCAGCGTTATTTCAACTGCTGCATGGCAACTTCAGCTTCTTCGAAAGAGTGTGAAATGGAGAGATTAGACAATAATAAAGACGAGGAAGATAAAGAATCATGTAATTATAGTAATCCTTTACTAGATGGTAAATTTTTAAGAGTGAAATCTTCCAACGGAAAAAAAGTAAAATATATATGTACATCATGCAATGGCGAAATCTCAGCGGCCAGCAATGCTACTTCCAAACTACGCATTCATTTGAAGGCAAGAATTTATTAAAGCTAATTATATGATACTTAATTGAATTGACAAGTTTCACTATTTTTTATTTTTAAAAAATGGCAAAATTGTTAGTAGCTAACGATAATGTTAAGTAGCCTAGGTTTACCATGCAAGGACCTACCTGCTTCTTTTTGCAACATCTTTATTTATAGTATATCCTGATTGAATTTAACGTGCATTATGGCAACGTAAAACAAATGTCCTTCAGTTATCTGATCATGTACATTTATGAACAGAGAAAGCATCCTGCTTTGGTGCAAAAAGTGGATAACTACGTGACAGCTCAAAGAAAAGATTCATAAAGAAAGTGTTCAGTATTAGACGATGGTCCTTCATGTAGTGGTGTTAAAGTAGACATTACCGGAGTGTTTTACGGTGAATACTAAGAAGGTCAAACAATCTGTTGTTGATAAGCTGATTTCAGATTTTATCTACAAGGTGTGCATCCCCTATTAACCATGGAGCAACCAGTTTTTGTGAGATTAATTAAACGTGAATTCTGAGTTACAAATGTTGTTTACAATAAAGCGTTCGGATCATTGGTCACTAAGTAGGCTATATAACGAAGTTAAATAAAGGAAGACATATACAAACAACAGAGAATCCACATGCATATATTCTTAAAGCGCGCTATCATTTACTTGAAAATATTATTGAATGCAGATTTTTTATCAATAATTAGTACAATTATTGATCGATTATATGTAGTTATTAGATGAATTCCTATAACGATGTATTTCGTTATAGTAGCAATACCCGTATATCATGTCAATACTAGCATGCCCGCCCGTCAAAAATGTAGGAGATAAAGTTCGATAATGTATCTATTCCTAACAATAATGAAAATCAATATTTTACTATGTAATTCTGAATATGAAGGACTAATAATATATTTCTGAATTAATGTACCACTCTTATATAACTATAGGGTATTCATATAGGTACATTTTATATATAAAGTTTTATATGCATACCATATATTCTCATTTCACTATGAAAATCAATTTCACTCACAATAATCACACATTCCACTACCGCAGGTCTAAATTCTTCAGTTGACGTCATTTCAAGGCAGACGCTAGGCCGAAATCTTATAGAAGAAGAAAAAGTGACAAGAGCTCTACTGAAGAATAAAGTAGACAGCACCTCTTACTTATGTCTTACTGCAGATATTTGGTCAACTCGTCACCGTAGTTTTGGGGGCGTTACAGTTCATTGGGTATTTAAAGATTTTGCTCTTTATGAAATTTGAAATTGAAAATGTCTTTACAGTTAAGGAGTTATCAGCTCTTGGCTGAAAGCAGACCTATATTTTGATGGAATTTATCTCGATTATATTAATATGTAAAATTTATGGAAACATTTATGAGACAAACATTAGACTATTATTTCATTTTTTTTTCAGTTTGAGGAAGCTGCTCTTGGCCGTCACAATGGAGTATTAGCATGCTGTCGCTCAAAAGGAGAACATAACTACATCAAGATTGCTTAACATATGGAGAATATCATCAATGAATACGATATCCACCTGCAGAAAATCACGAGAACCGTCACTGATAACGGCTCTAATTTTGTTAAAGTATGTAGGAATTTGAAGTCACTGCTGAAAATGTGTCCACAGATTCAGAAGATGAAATCCAGGTAGAGAAGGAAGATCAGGATGAGCACGAGCTCGAGGATAGTTTCTTAATGAAAAGTGCCTTAGAACAGGAAGAAGACCTTTCGTCTGACCAATGCAGCTTCAGCCTACCTAAGCATGTGCGCTGTGCTTCACACACACTCAGTCTCGTCGCCACAACTGAACCAAAACAGGCACTGAAAATATCTTCTTTTACAAAGATCAATCATCCGGCGATGGGAAAATGCTCAGCATTATGGAACAAAGGCGGTCATCCAAAATCAGCAGAGATTATCAAAACTGTTATCAACTGTTCATTAAAGGTGCCTTGCATTACAAAGTGGAACTCTCTGTTTGATGCATTGTCATTACCTTTAAAACACAAGGACAAATTACATCAACTCATGACGCCCCTTGAACTACCAGTGTTCAGAAGTCACGAAATTGAATTTCTTGGGGAGTATGTCTCAGTTTTGGCTCTTATTGCAGTGGAAATTGATCGCCTACAGGAAGAACAAAACTGTTTTTATGGAGAATTGCTCCCTACCTTGCTCACTGTGGAGAAAAAGCTGAAGAGGCTTCAGTCACTTTCTCTGAAATTTTGCCAACCTCTTCTAAGTGCAGTCACTAAGGGCTTTGGAAAGCGCTACTAATCATATTTGACCTTGGCAAATGAAGCTAGCGTCACAGATGCCATTATTGCATCAACAAGCCATCCATTCTTCAAACTACGCTGGTTAGATATCAGTATTTCATGGGACTTTTTAAGCCACCAAGACTCGTTTAAAAATATTATGATTCAAGTGATTGAGACTTTAGCAGAGGGACCCGAAGCTGAATCACCCAGTGGTGTATCGGACAGTGACGATTATTTTGGATTTACAAAACCCACTCAAACACGATCAACTACATATTTAGAATTGTTCATTTACCTTCAGGATTCAAATAAAACACTTCAAAGTTTAGATAGATATCTAAACATAAGAAAGTTATTTATTAAATACAACACCCCCCTTCCGTCGTCAGCTCCTGTGGAACGGCTCTTCTCTTTAGGAAGATTGACCTTATCTCCAAAATGGACTTCTTTATCTGAGGAAACATTTCAGCAACTGATATTACTTAAATGTAATTTCATTCTATGGAACTTTCTATTTTTTTTGTAGTACCTAAGTCCAATTGTCATCAAATCCTACATTAGTAATTATAATATACAATTTCATTTTAATGGATATATTTTTGTTGTGATACCAATGGTCCTTATCGATTGTCATTATATATCATGTATTTGAAATGTATTTAAAAATGTATCTAAATACATTTAATATATTTAGTATTTAAATTCTAAATACATTTTCAAAATGTATTTAGTATCTAAATACATTTTTCTCATGTATTTAATATTTAAATACTTTAAATGTATTTAGTGCCCACCTCTGTATGTACCAGCAAGTTTTACCTAAGAGTACAATACAATAATGTACCACATGCAGCTGCTTATCCGAGTCAATGATGAGTCTAGGGATCACGATCGAAAGGTTCATGAACAAACACTTAAAAAGTAATGTATTACATCTTATTACGGGCGAACAAGTCGGCGCCGATACTGCGCATGATACAAGAAAAAATACACACTTTGATTCATTGAGTGATTTACCTAATAGCATACTTTCTAAATCCTATAAATATCGCCGTTACAAATTGTAAAGATTTCTACGATCAAATCCTGGAATAAGCTGAAACCATCGCAGTGAAGGACGCCGTTGAAAATAGGATACATATTAAGGAGCTTTTGAATTTTTAGATAGACAAATGGTAACCGAGTTGTATTGGATCTTATACATATGAAGAAATTTCTGAGGTCGCTCTATTATAACCCGTCATAAGAAAATGTTCCTTTTTAATTGCTTACATTGACAATAAAACTTTAACATTACATAATTAATGGTACAATTAAAGAAACATGACTGAATGGTTAATGATGAAATTCAACCATCAAATGGTTGTATATGTTTATTGTTCGCTTTACAATTACTATGTTGTATTTTTTTATATATTGTAAAGAAAATTTGTTAATTGAAAAAATGCAATAAATAAATATTGTTGTTTTTACTATATACAATTGCTGACATGTTTATCTGCATTTTGTGCAATACATTTAATACTTATTTGTTTTATGGTTAATCCTCAGATGGTCTAAATATTATTATTACAACTTGGGCCTAAAGGGTTTCAAATGGACCACTCAATCTGTGGGTAAAACATTAAATTTATGAAGAAATATAATATGAAAACCCATTTTAATGTTAAAACAAATACTTTGGAGAAAATTAACATTGTATTTAATTAATAAAAAATACTATATGTGTTAAGAAAATTAAGTTTACGATAGACTGACTGTCAAATTTCCCCGTAATTTAAGGTAAATTTAGCTGACATGTCAAAATTGCATATGCTTAAAATCTCCAGACAACTTTATTAAAATAAATAAATAAGTCATAAGTTTAGTTGTATTAATTATTACTATAACGTAATATAATTATTACTGTATTCATTATTTAGTGCCTACACATTTTCCTTTCTTAGTTGTTAAAATTACGATGCTACCATATTTATTGTATTTACAAACAATGACGTCATTTTAGGCAATTTTATTAATCTTGCTTTTTTGTGCTAAAATATGTATGGATGACTTACTATTTTTCTCACTATTTCAATTGAGGCAGTGCTTGTGAAAGGAGGAGTGTTCTTGTTAAAGAAGTTTTATCACTTGTAATATCGACTGTCCTTAAAATTTTTAGCAGTTGACTTGAATTGTATTTATTTTCCCTAGATTTGCGATGGCCCCTAGTGCTATTAAGAAGCGGAAGTACAGTGAAGAGTACATTAACTACGGATTTTACATCAATCCTCGATGATGGTATCGAGAAACCTCAGTGTGTACTGTGCTTCAAAGTTCTGGCAAACAATTCTATGCGGCCTAGTATGTTGAATCATCATTGCTAACAATCCAACCACAGACAACAAAGAGAAACCCCAATTTCTTCCAGCCCCATGAAAGTTGTTTTAAAAAACAGAAACTGGACGAGAAATAGCAAAGCAAAAAGTCCCTCACAAGTGGTGAAACCTTAATCAAATCCATGTGCTTTAAAGATGGTCAAGCTTGTTCTTGGAGAGGCAAGTGAACGAAAAATTCAACAAATTTCCTTGTCAAACGATGCAGCGAAGCGGAGAATTAATGAAATATCGGATGCCATGAAGTAAAAAGTGATACAGGAGATCAAATCCTGTCCAACTGGTATGCTTGTAATACAGCTGGATGAGTCAATAGATGTGAGTTCTTGTGCACAGCTACTTGTGTTTGTTAGGTATGTTTTCTTGTGTGATATCAAGAAAGAATATCTGTTATGTACACACCTTGAAATCACTACAACAGCTGCAGATGTGATGAAAAATATTTCTTCTTTCTTTAAAGCTAACAGGAATCCCTAGAAAAATTGCTCTGGAGTCTGAACAAATGGGTCTCAGTGATGCTGAGGTTAAAATCAAAATTCTAGAAGCGTGTAAAGGAAGAAGCTCGGAATGCCAAAGGGGTTCAGTGTATGATCGATCGTTTTGCCCTGGTATCGAATAGCCTCCGTTGATGAATTTTGCAAGATCCTATAGGTAGTTATCAAATGTGTCAATTTTGTGAAAGCTGGAGATCTGAAGTCTTGCCTTTACCAGAACTTTTGTAGATAAATGGATTCGAAGCATGAAGTTCTTCTTTTTTACTGCAAAGTGCGCTGGCTTTCAAAGTGCGATGTTGTGAATCAATTGCTTAAACTTCGGAGGGAGGTTAAATTGTTCCTAAAAATGCAAACGAAAGATGATCTCTTGAGTCACTTTAATAAGCTTTTGTGGGAGCCACTTATTGCAGACTTAGCAGATATATTTGAGAAGTTAAATAGGTTGAATCTCAAGTTACAGGGCAAGCAAAGAAGTGTGTTTCACCTGATTGCTTGTTTTTTGCATTTCTTGCAAGCTCCAGAAGTGGCAAATCAAAGGCCTTTCAACTGCCCTTGACGAGAATAAAAATGATCGTCTGCTTGACCCATTAATTAAAACTGAAATTACTCAGCATCTGAGATCCTTGGAAGTTAACTAATTCAAGGAGGACGAAGAAGAGAAGTTCGTGAGGAATCCATTAACTGGCAAGCTTGATATTACTACCATTCCCAATGATGTCCAGGACGAATTCCTTGACCTTAAAAATTATTCTACTGTCAATGATCTCGATGAAGAAAAATCTCCGGTGTTCAATGTATCAGTCTGTCGTGATATAAGGGCCGAGTTGGTGTATGTAGGTTTGCCACGTACTACAATAACTCCGTGATTTCGTTTTCTCTAAGAGTGCTATATTACTTTACGTTATTTAATCTTTGAGGATTTCTAGTGCTATGTGCAGCGTTGTGCGGATTGAGTTAAATACTTCTAACCAAAAATATATCTTTAATTGCAACCTAAAACAGTGAAATATTAAAAACAAACTTTACATCAATAAATAAACGAATCTATGTTAAACTTAATATTGGGTTGAGGAATAAGTTCTTGCGGTTTTATCAAATTTATTCATTACCATTAGCAATTTTAGAAAAAACTTCATTTTTAATTGATAACAATATGCATTTTAATCAATTATTTGTAATGACGCAATTATAATTATGCGGTTAAAAGGCGATGTCGTAGCTAATTAAGCTCTTCATCAAGCCCTCGAAAGGAATTCTTTTCAAAGTCACGAGCGGCTGGCTTATGCGATATCATCTCATGAAGAGCTTAGTTAGCCACAACATCGCCTTTTTAACCTCATAATTATAATTGCGCCATTGCCAATAATTATCGATATATAAGGGCGAGCTAAAATGGATAAAGTGAATTTTCCATTCTCTTCGAGAGCAAGGATAACATTTAAAATAGCTAACTGATACGCAAACTTTGTGTTAGAGAGGACGCATCAATGTAGGTTACTTAACGTTAGATCAGTTAGAGTTTATATACCATGCTGGTAACAGCATACGTGGTTCCTTCTAAGAATGGTAGCTGAAATCGAAAAACGATGCACCATCCACGCGGCACTCAACGTTAACTACTAGAGGAACCTTATTAGCAAAGTAAAACGGCCGTATTACGAGGCTGAGAATAAGTACGAAGTGTCTACGGTCATGCACTGCAAATTTCCCGCATCTCTGATGTGTCTGGGCGTGGTCAGCACCAAGGGCCACGTTATGCCTCATCTTCACATCTTCCTCCAGTGCCCCAAGGCCTAGACAACGCTTACATTTGACCAAGTAGCCGCGGGAAGGCCTTAAGTTTTCCAACGCAATTCTGCTCCAGCACACTAGGCAAGGAAGAGATAGTGGTTGTTCACCAACCTCCCGCGTTACTGGTCTCCAGACTTGTAGACCGCCCCCCCTCTCCCAACTGAAACCTCCTAGATTATTTCGTGTGGGACCTTATTGAGAATGTTGTCAACAAGGCTGCTCAAAACACTTTAGGATATCTGAAGGACACCATTGTAGAGGTAATGTCATCCGTTAATTTCTACTCCCTAACCAGGACATGCAACCAGTTCAGGTACCGCCTGGAAAAGGTCGTGAAAGCAGATTGTGTCCATTTCGAATGATTTCGCAACTCTATGTATATCGTTCTATTTGTTTGTCAATTCTCATGAGAATATATTCTTTCGTTTGGTACACAACTTGTTTTCTTTTCCCTTGTATAATTTGCATGGATTTACCTACAAACACACACACACACACACACACACACACACATATATATATATATATATATATATATATATATATATATATATTGTGAGGGAACTCCACGTGGAATCTTTTGAGCAGACTGAACTTCCATGCGCTGCAGAAGGCCCGGTTAGGCCTAAATTGATAAGCCTACCCCCCCCCCGTCTCCCACAAGCGGTAGCCTCGAACCGTGTCCGCCACGATTCACTATTACACGGGCAGAATAGCCTCTGCAAGTTGATTCAAGGCCATTCGAGAGTACAGCTGTTTCCCGCTTACCGCCTCCCCCCCAACCCCGGGGAGAGTCTCGGACATAAATAGCGCTCGACTCCCATGAAGAGACACAGAGTTGAGAAGTCTCGCCCGGACCACAGAAGATTTCCCCTAGTTCCAAGTCAGGTGCTAACAACAAAGCAAAGGGACAGCTGAACTATTTTGTGTATTTGGAATTAGCCCCAGCCAGTGAGGTAATTCCACTTAACGATCGCCACCGAATGATTTTTCCGGCTTCTCTCGTCAACTCCTGTCGAGGCTTTCCTTCGCTCGCCCCTTATTTCGGGTAGCCTAAATACTCTCCCCTGGACGAGTAGTTACCCCCCCCCCCTCCTGTTTTTGGAGAACCGTCATCACTTCAAGTTCCCGCTCAGAAGTTCCGAGCGGCTTCACCCCACGTGCAGAAGACATCCGTAAGCCAACTCCCCTCCCCCCTTCAGTAACCCAATTGAGTTAATCCCCCCCTCCCATTTGAATAGTCTTCTCCTGTAATACCTTAAGTTCTAACTTCTTAGTCTGATTTATAACTACAAACTCCCCCTTCGTTACTGATGTGATTTTGTGCGTTAATTCTCTGAGGTAATTTTATCCATCAATTCTCTCATTATTTTTATGTAAATAAAATTATATTTTTGTACATGCCTCTTTAAATAACCTTGAACTTTGCCATTGCCCATTTGTTACCTGACCTCGTTGCACTCTCCTCACGCATTTTAGTCCGTCTAAACTAGCGGTGTTCCGCCCCTTCGTCGGTTCACCTGTAAGTTATCGGTCCCTCCCCCATAGATATAATATGGTATTGATGTAATATAATGTCATACCACGACACATATAAATATATATATATATATATATATATATATATATATATATATATATATATATATATATATATATATATATATATATATATATATATATATGTCGTGGTATGACATATATATAGAGGCCAAACCTTTATGAAGGCTTTAGATACGTCTCTGCCATAGTATGTCTATAAAATTCTTCTTTTTTTTTGCTTGCGCTATATTTTCTGTGATAGCACATATTGTCCTTTCTTTACTCTGAATTTTCCGAAACCCGTACTGTTCATCGTTTTATGGGGTATTTTCTTTTATATGTCCTATCAGTCTTCTATTTAATATTTTTCAGCGTTAACTTTGCTATTCCTTAACCGTACCAATTTGTCTGGGAATTTTTCCCATCCTTAAAATGAAATGTATTTAGCAAAGATACGCTTAAAATGTTTAACAAATATTCAGTTGTCTACGGCGGTAAACGAGACTAGCATTTAAAGGAGGTCTTTGGAAATGTACTTTTTGGGGTACATTAGAAAGACTCCTTAAGTGTTATCTTCCAGTTTGAGGACTGGGGCGTCCCGCTGGACCTAAAGTAGAGTCAGTTGTCTCACATTGCTATACATTAACCGTACCATATATATATATATATATATATATATATATATATATATATATAGACAAAAGAAGGTTAGATAGAGGAAAGAAGAGCAAATACACGAAGCAGGGTTGGCAGACGCAGGAAAGAAAATGGAAAATCCACAGGTCCAAAACATTTCTTCCAAAATTAGATGACAGAAAATATATCGAAGAAATAAAAATAATGACAATAATAATGATCATAGGTGATAAAAGATTAAAAGATGGGAGAAGAATATTTGGAAGATGAAGAAGAGTAACAGAAAGTAGAAGATTAAGAAAAGATGAGGAAGAAGAAGAGGAAGAACAATAGTTGGATTAATTTAGTTAATCGGGCTACCTTTAAGTTTAACTCTTTCGAAATTATTGAAATTTAGAATTATTAGGGGGCTTTCCATCCTAACCACTTCCTAATTACTAAAAACTAATTAATAAAAAATTAGACTAGACAACATCTCCTAATTAACCCTATTTTCCAATTCAGATATTTTCTTCTTCTTCATTTATGTATATAATGTATTATTATTATTTTCTCCTAGTCTTTCAAAAATTATAATATAAAAAAAAATATTAATAACTATCTTGTCAATTATATTAAGACTGATAATGGGTGCAATAATCTTCCGAAACTAATCCCCTTGATTTAATGAAAACTATCCTCAAAAAAGACCGTTGTATTCTTAGTATAATACCATCATCTTGAACCCTTCAAATTTTGTTACTTTGCAATAAAAGGATAGGAAAATTATGGTATTAGATGGGGAAATGATTATGCTTTATGCATACAACTCCATATCTGACACCACCCTAAATACGGAAATGATTTGACCGACTTTGTTGAGGAGAAAGTTTGGTCCCAAGCTGAGTGAAATCGGGTAGATTCAGGTTGCGAGGCTTCTATGCGTAAAAGCTAGTGACATTGCTGTCATAGCGGGATTGGAATTGAGAAAATAAACGGTTTTAACTAATTATTTGTACACATATTATTGTCAGACTGATCCTTATGGTACGTAATTTGGCTCGGAGTTCACTATGTAATTTGCTATATTTTAACCGTTTTAATCCGTGTTAGAGAGAATTTAGCTAATATGCTAGAGTTAGTGGAGTTTCTTTATCTACTTAGAGTTTCGTTGAGGGAGATCGCGAAAGAAGAAAGATTTGGGAGGCGATGTACGAGTTGGGAAATTCTCGATGGACAAAGACTTGCAACTTCTACATCTTCAGTCATTTGGTACCTTATATGCATGGGTCCGCATTGGGGAAATGCAATCGGGCTAATCTTTCCCACGTACGATAGGCCGAACTTGTTGGCCCGGCCACGACTCGTTGGGATGCTGTCTCGCTCCCCCTGGCCTTTTATTCGATCGAAACAATCTGAGTTAAGGCGGATTCTTGAACTTGCTGATTGGACTCCTCACGTTTGGGAAACATGTGTTTCTGGGGCGAAGATCCCCAGAAATACTTTCTGGAGCAAATATATATATAATATTTCTATATTAAATTATGAAACGTGTCATGTCTATTATAATTCTAGTGTATTCATGTAGTAATCAACTCGAGACAAAATAGGTTTAAATATGTCTGGTAGCAGAAGAAACCTGCAAACCAGTCTTCAAATTATTTTTCGTTTGGGGGATATTCAGCGATTAATGTCCAAACGGAACACTTGCTCCCGAAGGATCTGCTAAGGGAGTCAAATTTCCGGCGGAGACGTCAACATCTATGGTGATAACATCTGTTTGAGGAGGGAGAGATTTAAAGTGAGTAATCGAAGTGATTTTGTGGAAAACAAAGATGATTACAGTGGGTTCTTAGTAAGTAGTTTAATAATACTGAGAATTACATTAGCGAAATTCGTGTCTAGGATTTTGTATCCTTACTACAGTGAACTAAATAATTCTTCGAGACGAGCGATAGTTTTGTAACGAGAATTTCATTTGCCAATATTATCCCTAACTCACAAATTCCTATTTTTGCCCTTTCAATAAAGAATAAATTTGAGAGCCAAGAATTTCATTTCGACATGGTGTAAATAGAAAGCGGATGTGTTCACTCAATGTTTAGAGAGAGCTAGAAAACTTCATGAAGCCGCCACCATAGGATAATAGCATCCATTCCATTGCGCTATCAGCCATCAACCAGTAGACTCGTTATATTGAGTTTACAATACAAAACCTCCCAATAATCAATTACCATTAAAACTTAGCTATATCCATTCATAAAGATAAGCCCGCAAAATCAAGATTTCCTTTGAATGATGTCATACGAGATCTATTTACAATATCTCAGGTCAATTCATTCCTAGAATCCATGACTCTATTACTAAAATAATACTTCTTCAAGTACGGCGTGCATCTAGATTTTTAATTTTCAAACAGTGACCTTTGTTCCCTATATCTAATTTAGCAAACCTTTTAAACATTTTAAAAGGCTTGATTATATCACCCATTAAGCGCGACCTTTCAAATGAAATCATGGTAAGTGCCGTCAACTTACCCATATAATCAGGTGTCTCTACGAAGGTACCCTTTTTCCTGCTCTTCTCTGTACTGCCTCCAGAATGATGATTTCCTAGCTGTGATGGAGGGAGCATGTCTGAATACAATATTCCAAGTTTGGACTAACATACGAGTTATATTGCTTGTGAATAACTTTCTTACTTTTATAACTAGCATTTCCATTGATAAAGCCCACTAACCTATTTGCCTTATTTCTAGCGCCTAAGCACTGCTTAGAGAACCTAACTGACCAATCTATTACTACTTCGATATCCTTCTCATCTTCAGCGGAATTCAACCAGCAACCTTTCATTTCATAACTAAATGTTCTATTATGTTTACAACGTTGCAGTTTTGAAAGTTTAATGTCATCTACCACTTGTGTACCAATGCAACTAATCTATTAAAATTTGTTTGAATTGTGATATTTCCCTGTATATCCCACACACTAGCTGCTAACTTCTTATTATCACCAAACATCGACATTTTGCATGTAAAGCTTCCCTATAGGTCGTTAAAGTACACCAAGAATAACAATGAGCCCCAAACAGATCTCCCTAAGCAACCCCACTATGAACATTCATCCAGTGCGATTTATTTCCATTTTTTGTGTCATATCATTATGAAGATTAAATTTGACCTAATCTTTTCTAGTAAACACTGATGTAAAATTCTCCTTAAGCACCTCAACCATTACCTCATCCTTTTCTTTAATGTTTCCATCCACTTTAAGAGGCCTTTTACAAACTTTATTGGCCCTATAATTTATTTTCTAACCACAAAATGTGGTTAGAATTCTATGCTATCCTAACAATGTTCATTTTATTACCCATAGCAAATCAAACCATCTGATGGTCACTACTGCATAATGTGTCCCTAACTAAAAATTGGTTAGGACTAGGCCCAGTATAATGGCTAGGACTAGGTCTAGTATAATGTTTCCACGAGTTGGCTGTTTTACCATCTTCTTAAGGAAGTTATCCAGAAAATATTCAATAAATCTTTGCCTAACTAACATTTTTCTCAATCAGTTGATGATAGCCTGAAATCGCCAAAGCTAACAGTTTGATAGGCATATTTGCTACTTTTAGCATAAATAACTATCTTTCTTCCAATCCTATCAGTCCGATGGTTGATGTACATAATGTGATTCATTTATTTCATATTCGTTTCCACTCTGATTAAAGTTGACTTCATTTACCCATGACCTTTTTATTCACGCTATATCTTCATCTACCATATAACTCTTTCCTTTTATTTTGAAGACTTTATTGCAATACAAACACTTCAGCCCTTTAATCCTTGAGACACTTTTCCGGGTGCTAAGTTCAGGTACTCTTAGTATCGCTCTATTTCTTTTTTTCCTTGCTCGTATTATTTAATCATTTCTAATGTCCCTTCTAATATTGTCCATACTTCTAATATTATTCATTTTTATTGCTCTAAAGAACTATGACACGATCATACTCTTTCCACAACATATCCACCCCATCTCTACTCATCCATCCATCATTTACATTTCTTTCTTACCATAAAACCTATCCCACACATCAACAAACATCTCACCTCCCTTGTCACAGATATTCCTCACATACTATTTCAACCCAATTGTACGAGACATCCATTCCATCCGAACATTCATTCTCAGAAGCACGCCTAAAACAACACATTTCATTCTACTTTCACATTTTCAATCAAGCTCTTATACTTCTCACGTTATTCATATGAACCCATTTTCCTAACATCACTTAATCATACATGCGTGATTACGACTGCAGCCCTATCACAAGCATACACCAGCCCTGCACGCATCTCAGACAGATCAAATAATCCAGCTCTTACCAACCATACACCCAAACTATTCCATCTACTTACACTCAACTTCCTATCCAAAATATCAAGTCTCCTATTTTTTTAGTATTGACTTCTCCCGATGGAAGTGGGTTTGTCTCTACTGGTTATAAAGAGCTTTAATGTAGGCGACCGAGCTACTCTGTTTTGGAAATGTCAATTGCCTTTCCATAGATGCTTTGAGACGAGGTGAGTCCCAAATTCTCTTGTTAGTTGTAGTTGTTTTTCAATTTAATATTTAAAACTAAAGTTTAATGATAGTTTGGTAATGAGGATGAATTTAAAAATACATTGCAGTTTAAAAGGGATTTGATTGATTTGACAGTAGGTGCAAGGTAACCAAAGTTCCTGTCACGTAATTTATGAAAGTTAAGTTAAGCCGCAACAAAATTAATAAGCTAAGCAGTTACATTATTCCTAAAAAGAGCCTAAATTAACTTACCGTTAATTCCCAAACATTTTACCATAATTATACTTAGGAGAGAAAAGTTAATGTGAAAGGTGATCAATTGAAAGATTGTCCAGCCCGAAACACCACACGGCTCAAGCGCCTACTTCCATTGGCGGCTGTTTCCGCTGTTTCTTTTAAATTTTGTAACGGACTAAAGAGGTGCTCACCCAACCCCACCTGAAGGGGGAGGGGGCATGATCGGGGAACCCCTCTCCTGGTCCCACGCATCCAAAATGTGTCTCCATGCCACCCCCAAACCCAAGTAGGGGTGACATGCGTAACCTAATTAAGAAGATGTGTAAGGAGAAAATAGAAACGAAAAAGTGTGGGGCGCAAAGACCACACAACTCTAAGCAATGACCGAAGATCATTAAACGGAATATGGACACTCGGATACATGAAAATAGACGGGCAAAGAGTAGTAGATAGGGGCAATCAGCCAAATATTTTTATAACACTTTCTAACTCTTCCATTCCCCTCATCAGTCGAATCACTTCCAGTCACATCTTCTCTCAGGGCACTGAATCTAAAGGTCAAGTTGCGTGTCTCTTAGTTCCATACACCCAACCTGTCCAGACCTATCTATACTATCAACATTCACGCACATTAACACTTCATTTGCATCTTTTACTTCTCCCAAAGCGTCTTTAGAGCTTACACATTATCTACCTGCCCAACTATCTTTGAATCCATAACTAATTTAAGATCCATTTTATCATTCTCTGCCACCTCTACTGTTTATCACGTTCTATCTAAGCTATAGCTAATATCCTGACCAGCCTCTTCCTGATTCATTTTCTCCATCACGCTTCTAAACTCACTATCATCTAGCTTCGGGCACGCATTCTCTCTCATTACCAAGCATCCGACACATTCATAAAATCTTGCCTTCCTCAGCACCCCACAAATCTCACACGTAACCTTTAGTTTGGCCATTTTTTCGGATTCACTTTAAATCCCAATTTATGAAATCAAAATCTAAATCGCACACGAGCCAACTACGACTAAACTAAACGTTTAGGCTTGAATTTCATCAATCCCCAAATGCCTATACGACTGTCAAATTCCAACTAACCTTAAGATAAAACTCTTGTACTCCTAGTATTCAATTTTCTAATTTAATTTTTGTTTTTAATTTTCCTAATTTCTTTTCAAAACACTTCAATTGGCAATTTAGACTAATATAAACAAAGGCAACAGCAAATGCAAACAAAAGCTTTCACGGTGACTCGACTGCTAAACTCTCAATATATTAAAAAAGTCGTGTTTTTTTTAACGTCATCCACACTCTTAACTCTGTTCCCAAACTTAAATATATTAGACGATGCGAGAATTTTTATATACAACGGAAATATTACAAAATAATCCGTGTCATTAATCGCTAGGAAACGTGTGACTTCGTTCCCACCAATTGTAGACAAGCTTAGTTACATACATAGAAACATACATGTATACCAATGTTTAAAATGCAAAATGCTTTAACAATATGTTTTACCTGTTCTACCACGCGGTAGTTAGGTACGAGTATGTACAATGAATTACAAAGTACTCGAGAATTGAAGGTAACTCAGAGGAATAACACGGGGAGGCCACAAAAGGAACACGTATCTAGAAATACGAATACAAGTTGTGAAATGGAAATGGGGAGGATAAATTTAAGAAATACCGATCGAACATAAAAGAAAGAACTAACAAATGGAAACTTCGATGTATAAAGTGCCAAAGGAAAATTCCATGGGAAGGGGGAAGATTAAATTCGAGGAATTTCAGGTGTAACATGGCAAACCCGAGTATTGGACGGAATCTTTCCTGGTGATTTTTAACAACCTTTGCTTGTACAAACACAAGATTAAGGAATGCATTGAATTTGTGATGTGAAATAGAAATAAAAGAATAAAGAGGCGTAGTTTGAACTAAAATGTGTGATAATTGGGTTTGGTGAAGGTATAAAATGAGTAATTTTGTGGAACAGGAGTTAAAGGCGGGCGGTGAAACAATGAGAGGGTGAAAGAAGGAGAGAGTGGAAACAAGGGAGTGTGAAAAAAGAGAAGATGAAACTGGGAGAGGATGAAAGAAAGAGAGGGTGGTATAAGGAGATGGTGAAATAAGGAGAGCGCATTTGGTGACTGCGTACCAAGGCAAAAGTCGCGCTAATCACGCTAAAGCCTACTAGTAGGATATATTAAAAACAAATAACAATATGTAAATATGAAATAACAAAGATAAAACAAAGAGAAAGACCAAGCACAAGCAAAAAGGAAACAAAAACCAATAACGACAAATAAAAAAAGAAAAAGAAGAAAGGCAACAAAAAGGAAGCGCGCTCCAGCGTCGGGGGTGGGCCCCCCTTCCCTCGGCGCAGGAGCATGTGACCTACAAAAAAGTAAGTCAAATAAAGTGGAAGAGGCCAGTCTCCCCCAAAAAGTCGTATAGTCGACAAGTCCTTGTGCATGAACCAGTCCCGAGTACAAGGGACAAGCGGTAGTGACCCCGCTCGCAACGGTACTGGGACAGGTAAGGTGCGCGAAGATCGCCCAGACTGGGGCATTCAACAAGAATGTGCCGAACAGTCTGGGAGACAAGGAAGTCGTCGCTCATCTCGGTAAGGCACAGGCAAGTGTTCCATCAAATGGCCGTGCGTCCCGCGAGAGTGTCAAATTCAGAGACGAGAGAAAGAAACTTAAAACCGTCGCGGCATTTGGGGATGGGGGGTATGGGGCATGGGAACAGTTGCGGTGCAATGGCACATAACCTTAAGTTCCCCACGACCGTCTACCATCTTGTTTGCCAAGCCGCCCGGAGGGCAGCCCGTTTTTCTGCCATGTAGTCGGTGTGAGGAAGAACGAAACGCTGGTCTGGTGACCGAGTCCTCGTGGAATCTTTAGCGCACTCATTCCCCACAATTCATTCATGTCCTGGAACCCATAGGAAGATAATCTTGGCATCCTCCCGGATCGCTTAAACTGTGGTGTCGCGGATATGGTGAACCAGGAGATGCGAAGATTCCAATTCTCCGAGAGCACTCAGGGCGCTTTGTGAGTCGTTATAAATCACAATCCGGTCTCCGAAACGGGCACGTCGCGTTATCTCCCGGTGTATTGCAATCAACTCGGCCGTGAAGACAGACACAGCGCCTGGCAGAGCCCCACTGACTTCAAACAGAGGGGCCACGGCGTAGAAAATTGACCCCATCTTGGGACTTGGAGCCACTTGTATACACTGGCACGGTTCCGACGTGATACGAAGTGTGTTCCAAAAACGCCGAACGCACTACTCCCGGCGTTGTAGAAGCTTTGGGAGCAGAGGCGTGACGACTGATAGTCTAAGGAGGCACCCTCCATTGTGGCGTCCTGATCAGAACCATGGGCGCCACAGGCCCAAGAGCTATACCGAGATCTCGAAGGAGTTTCCGAGCTCTAAACCCAAAGGGCTTAGGGTATGACTGGCGTCTCTCGACGGCATAGGCACCGTCGAGATCAGCTACGGATGCAATGATAGCGGTGGGCGACTGAGGAAGGCGTCAGGCTCGCGCGTACATGCCAATAATGCATTGTGCACGGTGTAGAGCAAAGTGCGTCTCCTCAGCATCGACGAGTCGGCTTTAAAGGGGGGACGTGCAGAAGGCACCGGTCACCAGGCGAAGGCTGGTGTGGTGGATCTAGTCTACCTTCCGTAATATACGCTCGGCTGCGGATAGATAAAACTCGCATCTTAAGTCAAGTTTCGATCGAACAAAGGATCGATAAAAAAATAAGGCAGTAACCTTATCAGCGCCACAGGCGCTGAATGTCACGGAGCGAAGAATATCCATGGCGCGGATACAAGAGACCCTAAGGCTGCGAATGTGAGCCTCCTAGGTGAGGCGTCGGTCAAATACATGACAAAGGAAGCAGGCCAAGTCCATCACTTCCAGGCGAACCCCATTTAGAAAAAAGTTTGGGTAAGGGTGGAGTCGTGGATGGCGGCAGAAGTGCACCACCTTAGTCTTGTCCAAGGAAAACCGAAGCATGTGCTCTTCGGCAAAGCGCACAGGTTGTCCACGTAGAGCGTAGCGAGAACATCTTCCGGCAGCATCAAAGTAATGACGTTGATGTTTTGGGCTAAGAGTGTGACACTTAGGACTCTTCGCTACTGGACACCCGCTTCCGGCTCCCTTAGGCCAGAGATGGCTCCTCCACCCTTACGCAGAATCGACGACCTCTCAAATATTCAGATATAATAATTGGGAGGCGTCCCCTAGCACCCATCGTGTGGAGAGTCTACATGATACCATATCGACATGCGGTATCATAGGTCTTCTCCAGATCGAAAACACCATGGCGTAGTGCTGCTTAAGAAGGAAGGCTTCTCCTCATACGGCATTTTCCGGGCGGAGCAGAGCATCTGACGTGGAGTGGAACTTGCGGAATCCGCACTGTGCAGAAGACAGATGGCATCCGCTGTCTAGAAAAAAAGCCAATCTAACAATTACCAATTTCTTTATCAACTTGCACACGCAAAGGTTAGAGAGATTGGGCAGGAACCGGTCGTGTTAGAGTGATCTCTTCCCGGTTTGCGAAACGTGAGCACAGAGGCGATTCGCCAGGAATTCGGGAGGAGACCCTTAACTTAGATGCTGTTTAACAAATTTATCACAAAAGCCATGCCTAGCTCACCCAGATCTCTAAGGATGGTGTACGGCCCATCGTCCGCACAAGGGGCGGTGTCCGCGCACGAAGCAAGGGCAGAACGCAACTAACTCAAGTAAACCTGTCGCTGAAGGGTTCTATGCGTCTGGAGGGAAAGTCCAGTAGACGGAATTCCACGACATCACGACGCGCATTGAATGGTGGTGAGGCAGCATCCTGGCTAGAGAATGCGGAGGAAGCGGTCGCAAAGGATTTCGCCACGGACCCTTGATCCGCGATTGCGGTCGCATTCTCCTGAAGACCGGGATGGGAATCCTGCGAAAACTTGCCCCGAATTCTTTTTGACTCGCTTCCACACCTCTGTTAGGTGAGTCTTCCCGTTAAGTGAACACACTTATGCCCGCTTAGAAGAGCGGGTTGAGTGCTTTGAAATATACCAGAACCTAGTCCTAGCTCGACGAAATTTACCGACAGTAAAGTCATTCGTGCGGCGTTTATAGCGCAAGTAGCCATAACGCTTCTGTTTGAGGGCTGTCTCATACTCGGCTGACAACCACGGGAGTGGTTGGCGTGCAAAAAAGCCAGAGGTTCTAGGAATAGTAGTTAGGCCCACGGCGATTAGGTTGCCGGAGAAGAACTCAATGGCCTCATCAACCGACCTAAACTCCTCGACTGGGACAGAGAAATCCGTTTTTTCCTGAAATGTGGACCACCGCGAAGGCAGTGCCCAGAAAATGATATTTGAATGGGAAAGTGATCATTAGCCCAAACCCCAAACCCTAAATCAGGTGGTGCATCCGGAGAACAAAATGATAGATCGAGGCAGGAAAATGAAGCAGTCCTCGGGCAGTAATGCGTAAACCCATCCACATTTAGGACACTTATCTCCAGCTCGTTGATCAAGTCACAAGGACTTGACCCATGGGATTTATCGAGTTGTCTCCCCAGAGTTGGTGTCTACCGTTCAGATCTCCAAGTAAGAGAAAGGGCCTCGGCAACCGTGCCACGGCACGGCGGAAGTCACCCGCGTCGAATTCGGCTGACGGTGGAATGTAGGCGGAAATAACAGTACACCTCTTATCAAGGTGCATCTGCACAGCTACTGTCTAAAAGGAGGTATCTAAAGCGAAGAGAAAAACGGAGAAGTCATGCCTGGTGTAAATGGCGCATCCTTCTTCTCGGTCTCCATCCCTTGGTGGGGGAGTGGCACAACTCTTAAACCACGGGAGGGTTTAAGGGGTACTCGCCCGGCATGGTCTCCTGCAAAAGTATAGCTAAAAACTCTACCAGTTGGCTCGGAGTCCGCAGCAATTACTTTTAAGAATATGCTCTCTAGGACTAGCTCAGAGGAGATACAGGGACCCTCTTCGAAGAGAAGACCCTCACGTGAATATCCGTACTCTTTCCAGAGGCAGAACTTCAGGCGCTTTTGGCCGGACAATGCACTGAAGGCTCTGTCACCTTCGAGGACTTTTCGGGGGAGGTTGGGCTCATCATGCATCTTTTCCTCCCTCAACCTAGAAACCTTATACAGGCGGGGGTCCCACTTTGGGAGGATCTACCGTCTCCGAGCCATCCAGCCTACCACTGCGTGTGAGCGTTTAGGAACCCCAGAAGATGGCCTCACAACCAGCTACAGGGGCTTTACCTCCTCTGAGTCTCACGACTCCCTTGAGGCGAGCGGCCGTTTTGCCTTACTGGAAACGATCACGCTGTGAGAAGGAGGAGGAGCCCTGGTTTTAGCTGGCCTGGATGTGAACCCTATGTGGCGCCAGCTTTAGCAGGGAAGCGCCAGGGGTTGGTAGAACCCGCGTCTGGGTCCCGAGTGGGCGCGGGAATGACTGTGCTAGTAGACCTGGAGGACCCAGGAGAAAAGGGTGTCTTTCTTAACATTGAGGCATAGGGCGTCCCTGGTAGCACCGTGCGCGCCTTTATCAAGTCCTTAGCCTCGCGGAATGAGAGTCGATCCTGGGCCTGAACGGCCAGGATTTCCTCCTCAAGGTGATACGCACAACATTGCTTCGAAGAAGCGGGATGCGGCTCTCCCCAATTGACACAGTTGGCCACACTTGATTTGGACTTATCGTGTGCGGCCTTGGGGCAACTTACAGTGGAGCTGCCCGAAAGCGACTCCGACGATGTTACAGGGTAAGTAAAGTTGTTTTTTTAAAATTTATCATCATCGGCCATGGTTACCCTATAGTTTTCATGGGACACATGCGCTAATCACCCCACGCAGTATCCCGCTCTGCGAGGGGTGAATACGGGGCTGGCGAAGCCAGCTGCCGCCATTTGAGGACACTCCTCCCGCCTAGTGACCTGGAAGCCTATCGGCATGGCAGCTCCACCTTAGGCACGGCGTAAAATCGATAGACTCTAAAGAGGAGAGAGAGAAAGGGTATGTGAGCAAGGTGAGGGTGGGGATGAAGCAGGTTGTTAAAAACCCATCACCCCAAACCGGAGCTTAGGGGTGAGAGAACGTTGTCCCCTCCCTCCCAGCCCCAATCTGCGATAGTTGTGTAAGAGAAAGCTGTGAAATTAGAGGCTGACCAGAGAAAGTTATGAGAGAAGTTGGAGAGAAAGATAGGAAGCAGGATAAGAAGACAGGGTTTCAGGAAGAAGGGCGGAGCGCTGAGAACTGTCAATACGGCGGCCAGGAAGGCAAATCGCCATGCCCCTTACGGGGGTAAAACAAGGAGAGGGTGAAACAGGAGAGGATGAAAAAAGGACAGGGTAATGGAACGAGACTATTAAACAAGAAGGAGGAAGCGAAGATAGGGTGAAACAAGAAAGGAAAAACAAGGAGGAAAAACGAGAAGAGGGTGAAACAATGAATGGGGAAAAGAAGAAAGTGAAACAAGAAAAGGGGGGAAACGATAAGAGGGGAAAACTAGGGGCAGGGGATAGAAGGTGGAAGAGAGGGTGAAATAAGGGAGGGGACAAAACGAGAGTGAAACAAGTGAGGGTGAAAAAAGAGAAGTGAAAGGAGGTAAGGGGGAGTAGAGGGGAAATCTGGCAGATGAAAGAAACAAAAAGAGGGTGAAAAAAGTAGAGACTGAATAGAGGAGAGGGTGAAACAAGATGAGGGTAAATAAGGGAAAGTGGAAACAAGGATGGGTAGAAACGTGTATAGGGTGAAACGAGGTTAGGGGGAAAGAAGGAGAGGATGATATAAAGTGAGCTGAGAAAGGAGAATGTAAAAAGAAGATGCTGAATCAAGGAGAGGATGAAACAAAGTGGGTGAAACAAGGAAAGGATGAACACAGGAGAAGGGGGTAAAACAATGTGTTGGAAAACAAGGATTGGCGGAAACGAGGATATTTTTGAAAATGATAGGGCAACAAGGAGGGAATAGGGGAGTAAAAAGGAGTGGCTGAAAAATAAGGGTGAAACGAGGAGCGGGTTGAACAAGGAGATGGGAACGAAGAGAGATGGGTGACGAGGGAAGATGGGGGACAAAGGGACGAACGGAGGGAGATTGTGACGATGAGAGATGGAGCACTAAGAAGGGGAATACGAGGAGTGGGTGGAAAAAGAAGAAGGTAAAAATAAGGTGAAGATGAAACAAGGAGAGTCTGAACCAAGGGAAAAAAACAGGGAGGGGTGAAACAAGAAGTGGGAGATACAAGGGGATCAATAGAATGTGAAATAAGGAGGGAAGAAAGAAAAGATAAAAAGAAGAGAGTGAAACAAGAACAGAGTGAACCAATGAGATGATGGAACAAGGAGAGGATGAAAAGGGAAGGTGATGAAACAAAGAGAAGGGAAACATGGAAAGGGTGAAACAAGGAATTAGGGAATCAAGGGGGAGAATATAAGGTGAAATAAAGGGGAAGGAAGAGAAGGTAATACAGGAGAGAGTGAACCAAGGAGAGGATGAAAAAGCAAAGTTTGAAATAAGGAGCAGATGAAACAGGGAAATGGTTGAACAAGGAGTGGGTGAAAGAAAAAGATGGTGAAAAAAGAAAAGAGGAAAGCTGGGGAGGCGAAACGAAGAGAAGATGAAACAAGGAGAGGATTAAACAAGGAGGGGTGAAAATGGAGGGTGAAACGAGGATATGTTGAAATAAGTAGATGGTAAAAAAGGAGGGTGAAAAATAGTGAAACGAGGAATGGGGAAACAAGGATATGGTGAAAAATGAGAGGATGAAACAACGAGATGGCGAAACAAGGAAATGGTGAAAAATGATAGGGTGTGTAGGTAAATCGAAACCCACCATAATAAAAGATGCCTCGTTTGGGTACCACAACGTCCTGGCGCTAGGCAGTGTAACCCGATATCTTACCCCCCCCCCTCTCTCCCCTCGACCCACTAGCCGCCAGACACCTCCTCAAACCACGAGAAGTACGAATCAACAGATATCTGTACCAGTGAGCATAACAATCCGAAGAGGAGGAGACCAAGTGCAATAACAATGTTTAAACAGGCACTATTTTCCTTAAGAATTGGGATCTAATTTCGCGTAATAGACCGAATTATAGGAGCTTCGCCCAAAAGCCAGAAGATGCCTTTAGGACTAAGTCAAAGACGCTCGTAGAATCCTCGTTAAAAGCGAGAGGTAATACCTAAGCCTTCCTCTTCCCCCTCCTTCCCATACGCCCAGTGGATTGGGGAAGTATATAGGCGGATAACTGGGTAAGAAGTAAGGAAGATCGAGTTAGATATCGACACGACGAAGTCCAGCGGCAGTGCCCAGCAATCAAAGAAAGAAACAGAGAAAAAGCTCATGCTGAGCCAGTTCCTGGTGGTCACACCGAAAATTAGCTTATGTATTGAAGATCACTCTCATACATCTCTCGTCAGACCCCCTATCTCGGTTTGCAACAGGAACCAGAGATAGTCCTCGTCATTGAGGAATACACAAAGTGAACTCCTTCATAACAGTCATCAAAGGATTCATTTTTTTTGCTCCTCGCTCGTCAGTGCAAACCATCCCAAGATTAACCTGAAGATTGGAAAAAGCATACCTTCACGGTCCCGTAGTCTAAATCATTTGACTAAGACAACGTGCTTAACGCTATCCGGTGCCCTCACCGAAGTCACCTGTTGCTTCAAGCCCGTCTCCTCGCCAGTCAAATGGCTGAGCGGCTCAGAACACGCCCAGATTCACGTGTTTATATTTAAGATAAAGAAATTCAATTATTTTTGTGTCAATTAGCGTCCAATATGAAGTGAGCTTGGGGATCAACCATTACTTTATTTTCATTTGGTTTAAATTAGTAATTCTAACAGACTCGTTTATTCATAGCTGTATAATTCCTTTTTTCAGATTTCACTTTTTTATGTTGTAATTAAAGATATATTTTTAGAAGTATTTAATTCAATCCTTGAAACGCTGCACATGGCACTAGAAATCCTCAAAGATTAAATAACGTAAAATAATATAGCACTCTTAGAGAAAACGTAATTAAGGAGTTATTCAAGTACGTAACAAACCTACGTACACACCAACTCGGCCCTTACAATACCACGGCAGGGTGAAACAAGGAAACGGGAAGCAATGATGGGAAGGAAGCAAGAAAATGGAGAAATTTGGAGTTGGTGAAACAAGGGCGGGGGAGAATAGGGTGAAACAAGGAGAGTGTGACACAATAAGAGGGAAAACTAGGAGGGAAGGAAACGAAGAGGGGGTGAACAAGAGTGAGTGAAACGAGGAGAGTGTAAAACAAGGAAAGGGTAAACAAAAGGGAAGGGAAACAAGGATGGGGTAAAACGAGGATAGGCTGAAACGAGGAGAGGGTGCAACAAAGGGGGTGGAACAAGGAGACGAAAAAAACAAGACGAGGGTGAAACAAGGAAAAGCTGAAACAAGGATAAAGTGAAACAAAGATTGTTGAAAAAATAAGGAGGCAGTGAAACAGAGAGAGAAGAAAACAAGTAGAGGGGAAGGGGGACAAGAAGAACTACAGGGAGCTAAAAGGACAAAAAGTACCCTAGGAGACCTTACGGTCTGTGGGCTGGGGGATGGGACCACTCTCTTCAATAAACACTGAAGAGAAGTAGTTGTTCAGGAGGTTAACATTTTTTGCATCTAAGCGCTTTAATGCCCCCTCCTTATTCATTAAAGGGCCAACTCCTTGGGATTCTTTTTGCAAAGTCTCACCACTTGGAGCTCCTCGGCATGCTTTGTCGCCCTTATGCTGGATTCACTCTCCTAGCTAGCCTACGGTACTCCTCAAAGTCTCCAGAAATCTTTGACTGTCGGTACACCGTTCTCTTCTCCCTCAGCAGTTGACCAATTTCTCGATTAAACCACTTTGGTTGAACAGAAGACCGACGGAGGCTTTTCAATTGGATGAATCGTAATTGAAGACTCATTAACGTAGTTTTGGATCTTTTCCACGAATCTTCAACACCCTCTCACACTTCTAGTCTCGCATAAGTCAATCCAGCACGAAGACCTGCAAAGTCTGCTCTCCTTAAATCAAGATTCCTCGATTCACTAGTCGCAGACTCTACCTTGGGGACCTTGATCATTGCCACCTAGCTCTTCGCCTACAGAGAGATCCTCAACGATGTCATCCTCATAGGTTAAAACCAAGTCGAGGGTATTATGGCCTCTCGGCGGCTCTCACCCTTTGAGTCAGGAACTCGTTGTTCGTGAACTCCAGGAGTAGTGAGTTCTCGCCACAGATTTCTCTGGTTTCCCAGTCAACTTGGGTGTTGAAATCACCCATGGCGATACACACTCTGTCTTGTACAAGTTCACCCAGCAGCCGGTACAAATCCCTGTCATTTTCAACGAGTTGGGTAGGGGGTCTGTAAAGCAGCAGGGTCCTGTATTTGGCAGGACCTATGTCTAAGAGAGAGGAAACAAGGATAGAGGAAAACAAGGAAACAGTAAACAAGGAGAGTTGGGAAAAATGAGTTTTGAGGGGAAAATATCAACTTTTTCCCCCCTTTAATTGGGTCGTGTAGGGAGAGTGGGGACGGGGGCGAGGAGTGAGTAAAAAAGACGGAATCAAATAAAGAGAAAAGGCCAAGGACAAACCTGGACATGGAAGAGAAAATTTGTGTAATCCAACGAGAGCGTGTTTTTTTACATCGAATTTAAAGCGAACAACCAACGAGGGTATATCCTCCAGGGAGATGCGAAGAGATTGGTGAAGTTGGAGGAAGTGAAAAGGCGTGGAACACAGCCGCACAAACTTTTTCAGGAATTTAAGCCTGAAGGGCACACAATCCGTGAGATGTCAGCTGCGCAGGCTTGCCCATGCTACACATGCCCCCTTCCCCTTGTGTTTGCGTACAATGGGCAGGGGGTAGGTGCAATAGAGTAAGAAAAGGGGGGACAAGATTACAGGCATGTTAAAAACCACTAACACAGCCGGAACCAAAAGGGAGGAATGAACCCCCTTCATTCACCCGTCCCAAACAAGGATAGATGGACGAAAGCTGGTCGGCGACTAACTTGAAAGGAAAGTGGCGGAAAAAAAACGGTTAAGGGAAATTTCCAGGAAAAAATATAGGCCAGGTAGTCTTAATCTAGTTTGAGATTGTCAATGACACTTGGGTCGGAGGGCGTGCTCTCTTTCAGATATACGGCGCCCCTTCCCCTTTGGGGGATAGAAGAAAAACGAATGGGCACATGGCGGGGGAGAGGAAGAGCTTCGAAGTGACAGAGGTTGGGGTGGTCACCTCATCCAACGCCATCTGCGAAGCGCCGATGAGAATTTCTTGCCGACTTTCACGACGACGACGCTGATTCTATATAAAGGAGAGGGCGGAAAAACGGGTTCCAGTACGCGGTTGGATATCGAGGGTGTTATTTGTTGTTCTCATCAAGCGGAAGACTCAAAGATCAACATGAAAGTGAGTAGAATGCGATGGTCTTTTACCCAATATGGCAGCCAAACTTTCCTTCCGTCTTCGCGTACATTTCTTTGAGGCGTAGTCTGTATATGTTTGCTTGTCGTTAGTTTTAAATGTTTTTATGTATATATGTTAGCCATTGACTGTTTTATTATCCCAATTGTCTTCTTCGCTCACTTTACACACCTGAACAATTTATCGTTGATGAGGCGAATTTGGCGTCATCTGTTGCCATGTCGAACCTTCAAGAACAGTGTAGTTTTTATTCATTCTTCGCTGTCTGTTCATAGTCTCTTAGAGGAAGATGATTCCAATTATTTTATCGAAATACAAAAGTGCGAACCCATACTTTACTGGGGGGGAGGAAGTGAACTAAATACGGGATTCGAAAAGTAGGTCTTCCCCTCGTTTTAACCACTCAGTTATTGATGGCGTTATTGGGCGCTATTCTAAGCTTAGTTAACAATGGACTGAAGTGGATGTTATCAGCCTTTTATTTACATTAATTTGCTTAATTTCGATGATCTTCGGTGAAGAGGAGAAGCTCATGAAGGAGCAGAACAGACATGAAAACAACCATATACATTTAATTGTCAGATGAGTGAAAAATGATCGAAGAGAGTGAAGGTTGATTCAGCCATGTCCAAGGGCCTCTCTGAAATTAAGCCCCCTGAGCTTCCTTAAAATATCGCCGATGCAACAGAGTCAGAAGAAAGTGTGGGTGCAGGCGGCGTCGCGACGCAGAGTGGGTGCACGGAGGGCGATGCCATTAGAAAGTAATGGCAGACAGATGAACAGAATCGAAGCATGAATGACGCTGCTTAATTCGTTAAAATAACACTTTACAAATCAATCCGTCTTCCACGAAGCACTTATACTCACTAGGTCTTTCTTCTCTTACTTTTTACCCGTTTTTGTACACTCCACCCACCTTTCTTTTATCCGTTTTGTCTTTGACTTACTGCCGTTATTAATCTCTTGCCTATCTTCCCCTTTCTCGCTTTTCAGTCTGCCATTCCACGAATCTTTATCATCGAACTTGTTCTTCGTCCACTTTCTACAATCTGTGTCAACATCTCTCGTGACTGTAATGGCACTTGCATCCCAGAGGGTTTTAATGCTACCTGTACCCTAATGGGTTTTAATGGCAATTGCAACCCATTGTGTTTTAATGGCACATGTACCCATATGAGTGTTTATAGAACCTTTACCTACCCCCGATGCGTTTAATTACACATGTTTCACAATGGATCTGAAGTCATTGTAAATGCTAGCAAAGTTTAGGATAGTTGTGGACCCCGCTGGCCCCAACTGCCAAAAAATAGTCCCCTCCTTCGACTATTCACGATATATACTGCAGCAAATTGTTACTTCCCTAATTTCACCACATTCTTTACAAATTTCTCCTCACAAACTTTCTAAAGAAATTGCCCTCGGTGGTTTCCTCTTCTTATTTACATTGTAATTAATAATGACACAACGACTTTTCGCGATTGTAAAAGTAAATTGTTTAATTTGATTTGCCTCAATTTCTGAAATTGCGCTCTTCAAGTCGGCAAAATAAAGAGATGCAATTTGGCGCCTTTAAAAAAGGCTCCGAGAGCAATTGAAGTCTCGTTGTTGTTCTTTTCCGACGAGTCACGGACATCTCGCTATGGCCCCACGCTTGATGGCCCCACACGCCATGGCCCCACACGTAATGTCCCCACGCTCTCTCGTATTTATTTAGAGTGGTTTCCGAAATGATTTTGTTCTTCCCCGTGGCAATGTTTGCCACCGCTGTCTTTCTTTGCCTAATAAATAAACAATCTTTTTGGTTGTCTCAATTGAACGGATTTTCTTCTCCTTTTGACAACTGATCATTATAATAAATGTCGGGCGAGTCGCCCAGTGAATGGATTATTATTATTATTATTATTATCTTTTCGAATGATGACACGTTGAATGCGAGACCGAGAGGACAAGGTAGTCCTTACTTTCTTTTCTACCAGGGCATCCGGGAAATGATGAAAGTGAAAGTCTCGCGAGGAACTTTCTCCCTGGCTCGGGTAAAACATTCTACCTGACGCCGCGTCTTTGCCCCACCCCCCTCTCCGCGTCTTTTGTCCCCCCTTTCTCCACAATCCCTCTGCCTCCATCATAACTATTTCACCGGATCCGTCCCGGATCAAAGGGGATCGAAGTTATTTTTTTTTATTTAATTCTTTGGACGAGGTTTAATATTTTAAATGTGCCTCCCCTCCCCCTCTCTTCCTGGCTTTCGGCTATTACTTGTTTTCCATTGAAGTCCGTTTCTCTTCTGTCTGCACAAAGCCTCATTTGCAGAAAGTATAGCTCAATTGATTCCACCGGTGGGAGGGGGGGCTTTCTCTATAGGCCATTAATAATTATCATTTGAACAAGAGGATCCTCGTGACACTCCCCCGCTTCCGTTATTCTTCCATGTAAATGGGTCGCTTTCGCTGAGGCCCTTTGATCCTTCTCCACTATCTCATGTCCACTCTTTCTCACCTTCGATTTCTTCTCTTATGGCAAAGAGAAGGAAGGACAAATGGTATTAACTCGTGGACAGGTAGGGATGGATCATCTGCCATACCGGCCCCCTTGCTCAATTCTCTTTCTGCCAACGCATTCACGCATTTCGGATCCCTTCCATTCACTTTGGCTAATCTGCATCCACGTGTGAATTAAGTGAGTGTGTGTAATGCGAGGGATAGGTGAGAAAACTAGTGAATATATTTAAAAGAGGGAAGATACAGATGCTTTCGTTATGTAAGATGAACATGGAGAGGAAATAAGAATTTGTGTGAAATGGAGATAATGGAGTGGGATCAAGCACGACTCCCCCAACTCTAAATTTTTGGTGATTTGTACAAGCAAGCCTCTTCCACCCTCTCCCTGGCAATTTTCCACCAGTTTTGTACAGTACATTATATGCGCATGACTTAAGTGACTTTGGATAACATTACAGAACATAAGTTGAATAAATAACATCTGCTTTTGACGCTAATGATGAAAACTGAGGGCTGTAAATGGTCGCATTCCTAAGTTAATTAATCGGGTGCAAAAAATGTCACTAAAATTTTCTTGATTTCTCAGCAATTTACTGAATAATGTTGCTTCCTGTTGCCTCAACTCTCCGAGCAAAAGTATTTGGCAGCAGAAGGACGATCTTGAACAGACTTGCCTTTTCTGCTTCTTTGATGAGATCTTCATCGATGAATGGTTCTCTCTTTTGTTAATGGTCATGATTCTACGAATAAGCTGATGTCGACTTTCACAAACGAGGATGCATCGAGCCACCTTATAAGCAGAGCAGTGTAGGCAATTCCTCATATGTTAAAGATAAGAAAGTGTTAGTAGGAGAGGCACATGGGCTTCTAACACTCTTTTCTACACAAAATATGAGGCCTTACTAACATTGCTGGGTTCTTGTTTATTTGGAAACAACTACTCTATAAATTAACTGTTTCCTATTAATTCTTTGGGATAAATGTAATTACTAATGTTGCTGAGTTACCGTAATCTATTCCCATTGCAAAATGAAGTGGTCACCGGAGACTGAATTACCGTATTAATATTTATTTAAAAAATAACTTCATTTGCGTCAAACTTTCCTTCTACATACTAGTACGTACGTACTGGAAAATTTGTGTATATATATATATATGTGTGAGGAAGAATATGTTTACGCTTATGTTCAACAAACAGTCATATGTACATGTACATCTATGTAGATGTTCGAAACGAGTCTCATTGTTACATTGCGGTTCTTTCTGCGACTTTATTATCGAGGAATAACATTTAACCATCTGCCGTGGCGTTTTTCGAAAAGCGGCTTCATTAAGAAAGTCCCGTAAAGTAAAGAGCTTCCCGCATTCTCTCGAAAGATACTACTTAGTTTATAGGGGAGGGGGGGGAGCATGGCCAATTAAATCCGCTATGCTTTAATACTTATGTAGATGGAAACACTAAAAAAATAAGGACGCCTATCAACTTCGTCCCTACCTCGCAATGATTTCCATAATAGTCCATTGAAAGCCATCCACCAAATGCGATAAATATTATGTTTTCTTTCGTAACAGAAGATACGCTTGAATTGTAAAAAGAATAGTAATGGGAGAAACCGTTCATCACATGTGAATTGGAAATGTGAACATGTTCCAGTAAAGAGTCAGCAAAGCCACAAAATATATTAATACACGACTCATTTTCGCTTGAGTCAACATGAAAATTGGATAAAATCTAGAAAATATAATAAGAAAGGAAGGCGACCATGGCTTATCGCTGCAATATTTTTCGTAATATTATTTGGAGATTCGAAATTAATTTTAAATATTGAGGTCTTAACTGATTAAGAGATATGTACTCGCATTAATTAGTGGGTTCTTTGGAGGAAGAATAGGTACTCATTTTACTTGACCTGACTCTAGGTGAGGCGTTTCTGCTATTGCCTCCATATCTCTTTCCGCCCAAACTAAAAACACAAGTCAAATTTTAAGATCTAATCACTGTGCATTTGGCAATCTCACCTAGTTCAGGATTAAACTATTGAGTTCCTGTTTGTTCTTTGTACAAACTTCTTTATTGAGGCTGATAACGTCAACCCGGTCCAAATATTTAGTGTTGTTATTCGAGGCTTGGTTTTTCTATACCTTTTTTATCTCTGTGTTTATCCACTCTCTCCTTTGCGTGCCCATCTGGTCTTCTTATTCTTTTACGTCGCCTGTCTATCGAGACGCATTGAGACATTTTAGCTTGTTTTTTAAAGCTAGTTTCTGTAGGTGGGGGCGGGAGCTCAGAGTAGAGGGTAATTAAAAGTAAAGGGAAATTCAGATCATGACAAAAATAGTGAACTTGATACCTTTGGATTCGCTATTCTTGACATGGTAACATCGGGAGACATCGCCTTCCGCTTGGGGTTGCGTTGAAAAAAAAAATGAACCGGGCCAAATACGCACAAAGTCCAATTGGGTTTGTTGGAAATGTCAAAAGAAAAAGTGCAAACTCTTTAAGAACTGGAGCTTATTTTTTTATAAAATCAAGACTACAATTGAGCCATCGGATTCATGTTGTGGATTGGTTATGTGAGAAAATTGGAATAAGAACAGCAAATCAGAAAGTGAGACTTTCGTTTAGGCTTAGTTAGGTTAGGTTTAGATACCAAACCTAACATGATCTAAAGCTTTAGGGAATGATGTTCAATTGCCATAACGTGAGGGAGGGGGAGTCGAGGAAGTTAATTAAATGGCTCATTAAAAGGGCGATATCAAAGTGACCCATCTAAAATGAATATTGCATATGTTTAACTTTTTTACCTTTCCAAGTTCGCTAGTTTGGGACATGGTAAAATGGAGTTTGTTATTCTTGACATAACCAAAGCTTTCACACAGGGGAAAAATTTTCATCAATAAAATGAATTCTTTCCTTAGTTCCTTGTGATGGGGAGTAAGGACACGGACAGCCTATGTAATGTCAGCTGCGTGGTTAAAACACAAATGTGAGTAGAGCCGTGCGTGAAATAAGCTGGAGGTTAGTTAGAGGCAGATCTCTGAAGTTGAGAGGACATTGCATGTTAAAATCACAGTTATGGTGGACTTATTGTGTATATGCGATGTATAAAAACGTTGTCATAATAAATTCAGTAATATTTCTTCAATCTTTGAACTGCTTGTAAGTTAATGGAATGTCTGAAAAACGTTCTCTGTGAATAATGTTGCTGAAAGTTTGTTTCCAAATATTTTACCACGCTGTTGCTCATTTCCCCCGGGCTAATATGCACGATAAAAAGGTCGTTCTAAGTTGTACTTGGGGGGGTTTCTGAAGGTTCTGACTACATCTCGTGGGTCCTATCATTTATAGTTGACAGAATATGCTAGCAGAGTTAGAATATTCTTCACCGTTTGCATCTGTCCATTTTTTTTGTTTGTTTATGCGTCTTTCTTTCTGTTATCGTTTTTGTGCTAAATAAACATCCCATAAGCTTTGATTCATTTATACTAATTAACGAAATTACGAAGTTTTCGTAGTGCCGCCAATACGAAAGAGGTAAAATCTTCACCTCGGTATTAAAACTCTTTCAACACCTGGTGTCATTCTGCTTTCGTCTCATTTTGTTACTAGGATAAAAACTGATCATATTTTAAGTACCTTTTAAAGAAAATTAAACATTACTCGCATTATCACTAGTCAATAAATTTTAACTTTGTCTCTGCTACTTGAGTAAATGTTTTTGTAACTAGGCTATATGGCTCACTTTGTCACCTTGGATCAATTAATGATATAATTATTAAGAGTCTGAGAAGAATGTGACGTTTCTGGGCCAAGGTTTGGAATCGGGGCACCCTATTTGGCATTATGTACGTCCTTTTGTGGACTCAGCCAAGATATGTATTACATATTAAAGAGGTAGTACTCACCTAACTATAAATTTCCTCAAAAATGTTTGAGACTCTTGCTCTTGCGCTTGTACATGGATATAGGATCCTCCCGTTGTAGGAACCAGCAGTAATCACCCATCATGTTTTAAGAACATAAGAAAAGAAGGAGACTGCAAAAGACCATTCATGGCCTACACTTGGCAGCTCCTTTGACACTTGGCAGCTCCTGTTTTCGTTGAAGCCGCCTTGCTACCTGCTTTCCATCACTGCGATATCTCGGTGGAACCTTTTCCCCTATTCGTCACTAAAAACACCCATATAAGATGGAAAGAAATCTAGATGCGAATGCAAGAAATGCATCTTAAGAGACATCCGACACCCCTGTCGTTGATAGACCTTTAGCATGTTGTTCACTAGTTATTTATAGTTTTCAGCCTTATGATTACCAAGGAAGTTCTGCACTCCATGGACAAATGAATCCCACGCTGCCAACTCAAGTGGAGTTAGTTTATTTCTGAACTCCCTGTCACGTATCAATTCTCTGATCTCCGACCCTATAAAAAGGCCAGCTTTAAGTTTAGCATCGGTTTTCTTTGTACCAAATTTCTCTTTGCTTGAACAAAATTCGTGATAAGGCCGAGTTTGATATGAAGTGGTAGAAGTAAGATTTTCTGTGGATATACCAAAGGCATGTGCTTCACATTATATTGGCCAACTATGTATTTTTCTCTTTCGGGTGACTTTTTGACAATATAATGATTCCTGTTGTCACGGCTGTTCCATAGGCATAAGGAGCACATATTCTTTGTATACCATAGCTGCAGTCCAAGAAGTAAAGAAATTACCTTTAGATCACCACAGATATTCCACTTATGATCCGAGTAATGAACACCTTCCAAAATAAATTTCATTGAGTCATATGTCTCTATCATCCCTACAATAAGTGCGACAGGAATTGAAGGTCTTTTGTTACCATTGTGTAACAACACAGCTTTGAGGCTAGCAGTGTTTGCATCGATGAATGTCTCCATTCATCCGGTAAATGCTCGTTTTCTAGCTGATTCATGAGGCCATTAACATCAGTACAGAAACAAGTACCATCTTCTTCTTTATAGAAGACAGCTTAGGCCTCATGACGTTTAAGGAAAGTACATATTTTTGCACCGTCCTCTAGAAGATTGTATTGCTGTAGTCTGGAGCCTAACAGTTCTGCGTTCTTATTTGACAATGACAAATACCTCACCAAATCATTCAATCTTTCTTGATTTACCAACTGGATCTTCTTTTCCTTAGAATCATCCTTATACATTTCATCGTCATTGTTATCCTCCTCTTTAGGCGATGAATCATCTTCTTTAACTGCCCTAGCTGATGGAAGAACTGGGATTGGCATCTACATATTATGGGAGACTGGTTTTATAGCTGACTTACAATCGGGATATAAAATTTTTGACTAGTTCTTATTTGAGAATCCCGCAATATTTGTCATAAAAATGTAGCAATCAAAAACATGATTTGTTGGCTCACGCAACACCATTGGTACAGCAAAAGGCATACCCTTCCGTTTGCCATTTAACCACTGTGTGAGCCCCATATAACACACAGTACAAGATTTGTGAGTTGCCCAGGGCTTGTCTTGGTCACCAACTTTACAACCAAAATAAAAATTGTATGCAGTTGTTTGGAGTATATCTTCCACAGATATAACAAAGATTGTCTGGGCTATTTATACATCCTCGCCGATTCATGTTTTCAACTTAGTTTACATATATCCTGTTATATACTTTTGTACAATCTTATTTCATTTACAAATTAATTTAGAAATAAATCTGAAAGAAAAATGCAATTAATCACTGTATGTAAATACTCTTTCAACACCACTACTATAATGGCTAAATTTCACAACGTCATAAAGCAGGAGTGTAACGCAAGAACCAAACACACACAACACATCTTCTCACTAGGGTAGCCGAATCAACACTGCCCATATGTGTAACTAAAGAGTATGTGTGTAACTCAGGAACCTTACCTGCTAGAACAATTCTGATTACAGATTCGGAATCAGCACACTCGATTTAGTATAAATCACTAGCTAATACCCAAGTAGCAAAATATCTGTTGACTAGTGTTATTTATGATTTTATTTAGAAAATCCAACGGTGATCTTGCTTGTCGCTATTCTCATTTCTTAAGGCAATATTTCAGACATAAATTCAACGATTCACGAACAGTTGTTATTTATCTTCGTTAAGCTATTGCTGAATCGTCAGATTAATTAATAAAATTCGATTTTATTATTTCCTGTTACACTAACTTTATGCTCAATTTTGTAATGACTTTAAATTTTTTTTACAGGTGTTTATCATACTTAATTTGATTGCAGTGGGCACTTTGGCTGTGCCCTACCACATTAGCCATAATCACATCTACAACGAAGATTCTGAATCGCTTTCGAACGCCATCGAAGATGATCACATGGTTGTACTGAGGCTTAACAACTCTCTCCAGAGGCCATCCGAAATGGTCCAATATCCTTCTGCAGCAAACCTATACAAATACATCCTGGCATCGGCGCGAGACGGAGACATGAGGAGCATCATTAGATCGATCATGAAGCCTCTGCTTACCAGCGTCGAGTTTCAAATTTTGGTCGATTTCGTCGATGAAAGTCTGCGACTGTTCAAGACGGATCCCAGAGTGAAGGCGATGATTCGAAATAGCGTCGATTCACTTCAGGAATTGTACCGATCATCCGATAGTGAACTTGCCAAAAACCTTCTTACGTGGTTGGTGAGCCAATATAGCGACGAGGTATGTCTTTGGGTTTCATAGAGTGGTCAATTATTTTTTAATCTATTTATAACATATCACAAGTGCCAGATCCTATAGATTTAGCTGCAGGATACTCATTAATAAAGAATAATAGCCGGATAAATTTCAACTCTGTCCTAAATGCGTGAAAGGAGAGTGACAAGCCAAAGTTTACCAAGAGGAGTCGTATCTAATTGCGAGCGCCTTCGCCTCGTTGCAAACTTGGTCTCGGAGATTTGAACTCCGCTTGCGGCTTCTGTTCATTTGAGTACCTGCTGAAATTAGGCGCCAAAGGGCGGGGCCGATAATTTTCTCAAAACGCTTCCACTACCTACCAAAATAACTCTCGCCCTTCTCTCCGGCTCACCTCTCCTACTATCTCCCCGCCTCCCCTCTCCCCCTCACCTTACTCTCTCTCTCTTTATCTCCTCCCTCTCTCCCTATTCCGCCTCTCTAGCCCTCCTTATTATCCACTTATCTTTCATATCCCCCCCATCTCACACCCTCCCCCTCTCTCGCATCTTTTTCTCCCCATGTCCCACTCTCCCCTCATCTCTCTCATATCTTCTTTCCCCATGAGGTTTAAGAAAACCTCAGAAACCCACTCAGACCTGAGAAACTGATAATAGGTCTAAAGAACCCCCCCCATTATATTGAAGAACCAAGTAGGGGGTTAAGAAACCCAAATTGTGGTATATATATATATATATATATATATATATATATATATATATATATATATATATATGCAGATTTTGTTAAAGACTATATTATATTTTATATTTCGCCTTTATTAATTTTCTTTGGAAACTTTCCTTTTTTCTTATTATCTTTTTTAGTTCATCTTGTAGATGGTAAACAACTTCTCCCCTACGTTCATCTTTATTTTAAATGAAATGTGTTTGGTAAAACCAAACTTGACTTTAATTGCTGAGTTTTCAATCTATGCGATCATCCTCTGAGTGTCTTTCCTCCTTTATCGGTGAAGAATGGTGGAGTCAGAATGAACCGCCCCCCTCCGGATTTTAGGGTAGATTTATTCCCTTGACATAACGTTTAAGCTACCCATTTACACTAATATATATATATATATATATATATATATATATATATATATATATATATATATATATATATATATTAATAAAACCACTGTTTCGTTCCAACCTGATATAATAGTGAATTTGCTCCTAAATATTATTAAAATCACACTTTAGAGATAAAAGTTAAAAGTTATTTGCATTGTTTAGCGGCACTTTATGTCCAAGTTATCCTTTCACGCTGCTACACTTTTTGTAAAAAAAATAATTTTACAGAGAATTATGAATAAAATATTCCATGAAGAGAAAAAAAACAGTATAAATGAGGAATGAAATGACACACTCTCCTTATTATAGTGCAAACGTAATTTTCACGTAATGTTGAGGGAAGTATGTGTAAAATCGAGGCTATACATACATGTATAAGGCTAGGTGGGGGAATTTTAGTGACTCGGTGACAGCTTTCACCTCAAAACTTGATCATAAACTTCTTTTAACTTAAAAATGTCGGAATTCATAAAGAAACTAATGTAATCATGAATAATTATAACACCCTGTAATATTGCAGTCGAAATGCTTCCCTATTCGCATAGGGGGGAGCAAGTGAATGCATTGAGAGAGCGAAATGTGTACCCTGTATATATATATATATATATATATATATATATATATATATATATATATATATATATATATATATATATATATATATATATATATATATATATATATATATATATATATATATATATATATATATATATATATATATATGTATAGATCGGTATCAGGAAAGATTGTATGATCGTGTCGATAGGGAATCGCTATGGCAAGGCGTAGTAGGAATGCGGGAGGTAGGTAGGTGGTTTGGGTATTTGTGAGGAAGAGGCTTAATCTAAAAGCAGAAAAGAATGAGATGGCAGCATTTCGGGTGAGGATGGGATAGGGTGTGATATTGAAATCCTTGGAGCACACCTGGAGCGCAGCAGTTCCCTCGGGTGCGTCGAAAATGATGGTAGTGAGGTTGAGGTTGAATATGGGTTGGAATGCGAGATAAGGATCTTAGGCAATCCGAAGAGTTTGGCTGTGAATGTGGAGAAGTTAGGCGAGTTTGCACCCACCAACATAAGTGACTGTGTTATGGAAGGAGAAAGAAGAATCAAGTGTAAGAGCTATCAAATTTACATATTGAGAGAGTATTGGGAGAGAAAAGTATGGCTATAATGAGAAACTAGAGTTGAGAAGTGTATGCGAGGTGAGGAGAGGCGGGAATGAGAATGTTCTAAAGTGGTGTAGTTATGGAGGAATAAAATAGTAAAATAATAAAAAAATGTAGGATTTCGAGTTCTTTTATTTGTGAGTCGAGACCAGGTGGTTCTCAACCGGTGGTTTTCGCTTATGACCTCCTTAGGTACTACGAACAGTAACTCTATTTTACACAATAAAATTGTAAGATGCAAAATATTTGTTTAGAGATAAATTAAAATTCTATTATAAAACACATAATAAAGGAATATATATATATATATATATATATATATATATATATATATATATATATATATATATATATATATATATATATATATATATATATATATACATATATGTTATTCAACTACATAAATTAAAAGTATTTATTGGCCTAACTAAAATTTAGGCTTCACTATGTTTAGTCCTGTTGCCCCCTTCTGGAGTCTTTGGCTCCTCTAACTCTTAACTTTAAATGTGCAATGGCGGCAGGTTGGGAAACAGGGGTAAGCTAGAGTTTATCGCGGAATCCATTTTGAGGCCCCGCTGCAAATTTGGTCTTCATTATTTATTCCCACTCCTATGAGTTTTCATACCTTGCACACGGGGATGCGGGGAAGGGCGGAACCTAACCTAACCAAACCTAACCTAAAGCAAACAAATACACAGATACAAACGTCTTTTTATATACTTAGAAATAAATTTAAGAAGAAGTGTGTTATGTGTATTGATTCGCCACAGGTGGCCACATTTCTACACCGACTGAGCTATGTTAAGTCCCCCCCCCCCTCCCTTAAAAAACTATTAGCCCTCTCCCGCATGTGAATAGCTACGGAATTCGCGGCCACAATGAGAAAAACTCTGATTAACGTAAATCATAAGTATCTTCACATTCTCGATTTAAATCTTTAAAATATCCTATCGGTATAAATAATTTAAAAAGCTCGATAATGTACTAATTTTCTTGCAATGTTGTGGAGTTATCAAAAATAAAAGAAAATGTATGATGAAAACAGATTTCTTCACTATTAGACATTATTTTTGTTCTACCTCTTAGTCTAGAGTAGAGCCAAGCTGAAATAAATACTGATCTATCTATTTTAAATCTAAATTTTATCTTGATTAAGTCAGCTGGTCTGTAGCATTTTAAGGATCTAAGTCCTGAAATTCAATTATTGCTCAAATAATCAAAGGTAAAACTCGAAATAAAAACGAACTAATTTTGTTGCCTGGTTTTGGAGGATCCTCGGAATACAAATAAACACATTGATTTTCTCTTTCGAGTAAAGTTTTTCCCCAAAGTAACACAATTTCTGATATAAGCTCCCCCCCTCCCCCACCGAGAGAAAAACAAACCAGGAAATATTTTAGCGTCATTATTCTGTAGTAATTGTCAGGTTATGAATACATTTCACAACTATTTGGTGGGGCTAATCTTAATTGCGGAAATTGCAGAGTCGACTTGGAGAAAGAAAACGTGAGCTAAAATAAAAATGGAAAATGACTTCCTTATAATAAGGAGCTTCTAATAGAGAACAACGCCGGTGTATTTAATGTCATGTTTTGTCTGTGCTGCTTTCCTTTCCGCACACTCCACCCCACAGATGGCAGGGATCTAGTTTGATCTCGCTTTCTTTTCCACTCTTAGCAGTTTCTAATGCTTCTCTCTTTTTTATTTAATTTTATTCACTCCATTTATTCATCCGACGATAGGTAAATCCCCTAGAAAAGCTAGGCTCTTCTGAGCCTTTGGATTTGCCCCTAAGTAATCTCTTCTCTTCGGCAGGAGACAGCCAGATCCTTCTCCTCACTCATGAGTGACATTTCCCCTACCCTGGAAAGCTGGGTGATAGAACCGATGAGGAAGTACTACCGTTCTTATATTACTCCTACGGTTGGCCATATTTACGAATCCATGTCTGCTCTTCTAGTGGAGGATGAGTCTGAGAACGCCATCGCCAGAAGCGGCAGGTAAGGCTCATGCAATTCCATTAGAAGAAAAAACCTGTTAATTTGAAGAATAGAAACAGAAAAAATCAGAAAAAAATCACAATTGGGTGGGAATTCGGGGAATTCGTGCCTCTTTTAAGAACGGAAATAATAATTAAATTGGTCATCGTCGTCTCTTCTTTCAAGTTATTATGATAGCTATTACTGAATTCTCATAAAGTTAGTGCTACGGATGTCCTCAGGCTCTTGGTTGTTTCCCGCCAAAGAAATGTTAAAAATCATTTTGAAAAGAGTGAGAGGATGGAAATATAAGAAAGACAAGAACTAACAAAAAAATATTAAAATTGTCTGCTATATTGTACCTCATTAACCACAAAATAGTTTGGGGTAAGGGCATTATTCTATACCTCTCTGAACTTGCACACGACAAGGAGATCAATTAAATCTGCATCCGGGCTTCTTTTTTTCTCGCATCTGTTAGTTTTGTCTCAGAATTCATTATCTCTTATAAGCAAAGTGTCTTGTGAATCTTGGTAAATATCTCCTGAGATATGAAAGTTTCAAGTTCACTCTTTTTCATGAGTAAAGTGCCGATGAAGAAGTAAAATATCGCTACCTATAAAAAATAAAAATCGAACGATAGGAAAGAACAGGCGTTTCCGGCACAGTAGTAGTGTGATTACAGTGACGTTTGCCCTAGTAGGTAGTCGCCAGATGGGCTCCTAAAAAAAACGTTTCATGCAAAGGGAAATGAAGGCCAAAGCAGGGTGGAGAGAACGGCCATTCGTTAGAGCAGAGGTCGGCGAACCGGGGTAAATTACCCCAAATGGGGTAAAAATGAAGAGCTACGGGGTAATAAAGGCTCATAAATCAAAATGAACAGAAATTAGATTATTATTCAACAAGAAGAGCAGCTTCGCCACTCCTCCTTACAGAAGGAGCTTGAGCTTCGCTGGCAGACTTTCGGTCTGTGTCCTACGGCCTATCATGATTCTTTTTTATTTCTCCATCTAAATTTGCTATAATAATTTCAATGCCCAAATTTTAATAAATTTTCTGAACTTCACCATTTGTAATTCTTTTAGCTTTAAAAAATTCAGAAAAATTCGATACTTATATTTATTTCTGAACTTCACCATTTTATCCATAACCTTATATTCTAAGAACGAGATTTTTTGAAGGTTTAAATAAATTTTTTTCTTTTAGTTCGGTTGTCATTTAATTTTTTTATCAGTTATTTCTAATAATTCCTTTATAATATAAAAAAATAAAATGGTGAATTTTTCAAAACTAAAAGAATTACAAATGGTGAAATTCAGAAAATTGATTAATATTTGGGCATGGAAATTATTAGAGCAAATTTAGATGGAGAATAGAAAAAAGAATCATGATAGGACATAGACCGAAAGTCTGCCAGCGAAGCGCAAGCTCCTTCTGTAAGGAGGAGTGGCGAAGTTGCTCCTCTTGTTTGTTTGTTTTTCTATTATAAAGTAATGATTATAAATAACTTTGATAAAAAATTTAAATATATTTAGGTAACAACCGAACTAAAAGAAAATATCTTATTCAAACCTTCAAAAAATATCGTTCTTAAAATATAGGGTTATGGGGGATAAGCGAGGCAAATTATGAAAGTTATATTTTTTCTAGCAAATAATTTTAAGTTTCTTAATGAAAATAAAACGCAATTCGTGGGGTCAATTTCTTAAATTGGAAATAATGTACAATGGGCAAGGATTCCAGCGGCTGGCAACACCCCCCACGAGTGTCAAGACATCATGTGTGGCCAAAAACAAGCCATGAGAGTGAATTCAGTGCCCTTGTTTGCAAAATCTTACCAGAAAGTGCGAGTGCACAAGTGATTTATTGAATAAAAAAGAGCTACATTTTGCTATTCAACTTGATGAGACTATGTACAGATTTCAGAAGCAATACGCAGGTGATGATACGCCTTCGCTACAAAGGTTCTGATGCAATTGAAGAGAAAATCTTGATTTTTTCTCCCCTCGAGTTGAGAGCTCGTGGCATTGCCGTATTTAACAAGGTTAATGAATACCTAAAAATACCAAGTGTTAACTTAAAGTGGGAAAACTGCATTGCAATGTCTTTTGATGGAGGTCTAGCCATATTGGGTCATATCAGTTTCTTTTGGGCAGAGAGGAGAATCCAAAAATTGAAGTGACTTACTGTCTGATTCATCGCCAGGCACCTGTTATGAAGCATTTGGAACCTGCACTGAAAGCTACCATGGCTAATGTTATCAAGGTTGGCAATGTTCTCTAAGGATCTGCACTAAATACACGGCTTTTCGTGAATTAGGTGAGGATGGACAGGCGGCAGATTCACTCCTACTTTATCACACAGAAGTGAAGTAGTTTCACTGGAAATGTTTTGAATCAAGGCTTGGCTCTCAAAAGTGAACATGAATTTTTTATAGTTGATCCAAAGTATGTCCTCGCAGCAGATAAGTTAGCAAACTCGTCTTGGTTGCACAGATTTTATATTTAGCTGATATTTTTGTTTATATGAATAGATTTAACAAACAATTGCAGAGGAAAAAAATCATGTTAATGTAGCCAAGGAAATAATTTCATCGTTTGGATCAAAGTTTCTCTATTTTACCAAGAATGAAGCACGCAATCAATTTCAGAACAGCGCGGTTTGTCCTTTCTTTGATGTTAACAGTTGCACAAGAGGAAGCGACAAAACAACTGCTGCCGTTTGCAACTATGTACATATTTTCCCAACAAAAGATTTTTCAATCTCATTAACTTCAAAAAAGAAGAACAGAAATAGGCTGTTTTAAATAAAAAAAATAGCCGTAATTTTGATCTTGTATAAGAAATGAAACCATTTTTCCAACCCCTGAAGTGAAAAAGTTTTCAAAAAAATCTTTAGTTACCTAATGAGATTATTATTAAATTTGTCTGTTACTATTTTCTTATTATATGCATTTATTTTATTTTTCATTTTATTATATTGGAAATTTTGTGTTATTTTTAAAGTTGCTTTATCGTGTAAATGCACAATTTTCATCTTGCATGACTGAATTCTCCCAGGAATGGATTCAATAAACTTTTTTGGAATTTCAATGCTTTTTCTGTTTCTTAGGTTTTTGAACTTTCAGGTGCTGGGGTAATTTCGCTGTACAAAAGAGGTGTTATGGGGTAATAACCACAAAAGTTCCCTGACCTCTGCGTTAGAGGGTACAACTTGGGTCTGCATTCGAGGAATTCATTAGGCCCCGGGAGCTTGTTCTCGTTTCCCGTGGAGTGCGGCTTCCTTTGCAAAATTATCCTTACATTTCAGTTTGTTGACAGAAATGTGCATTCGATTCGTGCTTAGTTGAAACAATGATTTTAGGTGTCTGAACTGTTGAAGGCTCAAGTATAGATGGCACAAGATCTACCCGCCTCCCATGGAAACCATTACCATTTGTGGTCAGGTTTGAAAAAGACTAAAGAAAATAAAATATTTTTAAATGACACGGAACCCTCCATAAAAAGTCTAAAGGGGGCTTATTTTTCAGATAGAACAAACAACCAGGTGTGTCTATCATTTTTACAATAATTATCTTACTCTCTTGTTTCTTCTTTATCCTCTCCAAAATAAACTTCGAATGTTTTTCAGATGGAGTGATTTTGCTGAACTGTATATCGCTCGTCTATCGGACATGATGTCTGAGGCCAAGACCGTCTTGTTCGACACGGCCAAATTCTTAGAACTTCAGGATGTGTAATTTGAAGTAAGAAACCGAAACCCACAATCAAATCATTTATTTAGTGTTGTAATTCATTTTTACACAGTTAACGGACCATAGAAATGTTAGATAGACATTAGTGTCTAATTTTGGTTCCCTTTTGGGCAAAGATGAGTTTCTTCTTCCTCTACCCTATGTACTTTCTTATTTGCCTCGGCATCTCCTCCTCTTGTATGTATAAATTAGGTTATCTCATAACTAATGCCGCTTTTTATGCTTATATTTCTTTTATGGATAAAAATCTAACAACTCTTTAAAGTTATTTATATTTACATAAGTTTTCATTTATTAACGTAATAAGTAATATAATTTCCACGTTTCTACCACTAGTCTGCATTTTTGTGCTAAATTAATAATGGATTATGCCATTCATATTGCGGTAAGGGTTTCTGCCACGACAAATATATTGTCTAGACTCTAAAGCGTTTAATACTATTGTACATAATCAATTTCTCGTGTTTTCTAACAATCCAACTAAAAATGCTTCACTTTTTAGTCTGGAAGGAGAAATAAGCAAATGATAATTACAAGTGAAGGACTGACAGTTCGTGAGGAATCCATTGCCCCAATCGAGAAACTTTGCTTATCTCCTTGAAATGACGATGAACTTTCATATGAGGGGAAAGTATTTTTTCAGCCAAATATTTAACAGTTACAATTGGATTATCTTCACTGTTATTTTCAAAAAATCTTGATTGAATTCCAATGATCATCCTGAACGGGGTTCATCTTTGAAGCTAATATTTCACGAGCGAAAATTGCAAAACCATCTTTCGCACTCGCTCACTAATTGTTCCTTAGCTGTATAATTCATACAAACCTTTTTCTATTAACCTAGAATTGAATAAATTCAAGAAATCTAACGTTGAAAATGTGCTCTTTTAAATATTCTATAGTATTCATCATTTAAAGACAAAGACAATTAAATTAACAATAATAATACAAACTTAATGGCCCCCTCAAATGGCAAACATTGTATGTCGAAATATAATCCTTTGGTTAGGCTATATAAAACAAACCTTCCTTCGATTATATTATTTCTATCCATAACATAATCTTTGGAGCCGGCTTTTAACCTACTTCTAGTTTAATCCACTCCTATGTCCACGGGTGAGGTGGCTTCCTCCTCAACGCCTTCTTGGAGTCGTCTTTGGACGACTCCATCTCTGAACAACCGGTGGCCAAGCCTTTCCTTTCACAGGGTACTGCCAAGAAAGCAGGCAGGTGTCTCAGGATCGACAGGGAGCGTAGCAAATTACACAGCGTCCTTAGAGGGGCAAGGTTATCGGGGCCCGTTGGCCCGTGCTCCCTAATATCCTGAAGGCATGTATATTATGCTTGCATGGGGCGACGTGTTGTCCCCCTCTCTTCCCCGATAGAGCTCTGCTTGGCGGCCAAAAGGACTGATGACCACAGTACGGAAGAAACCTCGACTGGAATCTAGTATACATTTGGGAGTTGACCCCATATAGCTCTTTCTTGAGCTGGAAGAGTCGTCGAGGCAACCACGGTCCAGATGGCAAGATCTTCCATAGGGGACACCAGAGCTCGGTGACAAGCACCAAGGATGAGTACGCCCCAATCCAAGCTTCTCCTCAGGCAGCTCTGGCCACGGAGTACTCACAAGCAGAGTAGGGACCTCTTTCCTTGACTGGTGGCCCTTAGGCAGCCAAGTCATTCTCCATTTCGGAGAAGGATCTTACTGAGGCCGGTCCATTCGGCCTGGCTGCCCCTTCCGTGATGGATATAAGCGGGTTCATCCCCGACGTCCTCTCCTAAAAAGGTTGAGGGCAAAGAAAACTCAAAGAAGACAAGAGGTTCCTCTTGTCGTTCCGTATGCCATGCTTCGACAGCTAGGTAAGCAAGGCATGGCCTTTCTGCTAGATTTGTTCAACAGGGTCTGGACAGAAGGTATTCTTTCAGACTCCTAGCGAGTGCCTATTATACTCGCTTTTCGCAAACCTGGGAGAGATCACTATTCCTAGTATGGTTTCCGCCCAATTTCTATAACCCCTCTGAGTGTGCAAGTTGATCGAGAAATTGGTAAATGTTAGATTACTTCTTCCTCAAGATCGGAGGCCACCTTCTTTCTAGAAGTTCCACTGCATGTCAGATGCTTTGCTCCGATTGAAAAATGCTGTTTGTGATGCCTTCCTTCATAAAAGCACTACGCCACGGTCTTTTCCAAATTGCAGAAGGTCTTTGATACCACATTGCTACGGTATCATGGAGACTCTTCACACGATGGGGCGAGGAAGCACCTATTTTTTTCTGATTTTCTGCAAGATCGTCTATTCCTCGGGATGAGGTGGGTGAGGGAAGCCCTTTTCGGACAAAATGAGCAGGAATAGTGCGTTCCTCAGAGAAATGTCCTCAATGTCAGACTCGTTGCTATGAGCATCAATGGTATCACCTCGCTTCTGGCGGTATATGTTCTCGCTACGCTCTACGTGGATGATATGTCGATCTCTTTTGGTGCTACAAGATGCCAAATCTAAAGCGTCGACTTCACCAAGAATTAAAGTGCATCTCTCGCTTTGCCGAAGCGCACATGTTTCGTTTTGCTTGACCAAGAATAAGGGGGTGCATGGCCTCGCTCCAACTGGGACTTCTTTATATTCGAGGTTCGACTGGAAGGGGCTGAATCGCACCTGTTCCTTGGTCTTTTTTCTACCGAAGCTTTACCTTGGACTCACATATTCGTAGCCTTAGGTTCTCTTGTACTCGCGTCATGGAAAGTCTTCGTTCCGTGACGTTAAGCATTTTGAATGCTGATAGGGCTAATGCCTTACTTTTCTACCCTTCCTTTATTTATTTGAAGCTTGACTACAGATGCAAGTTGTACGCATACGCACCCGAGGTGAATTCGTTCTACCACACTGGTATCCGCTTGGTGACTCGTGCCTGATGCACATTTTCCTTTGAGAGCCTACTCGTCGATGCCGGGGAGAGGCACCTCACTTTTGCCATACACAGTGCATTATTTGCTTGTACGCGCGAGGCTGGCGAATACCTAAATTACCAACGGTTCTCACCGCATCCATGGCTAAGTTTAATGGTACTTATGAGGTTGAGACACCAATCATAATCTAAGCACTTTGGCTTTAGGGCTAGGAAACTCCTTTTCGAGCTTTTTGTAGCTATGGGCTTGTTGCGCATCTCTTTCTGGCCAGGACGCCACTATAGAGGGAACCACCGTGACTATTTGTTGGCACGCCTCTGCTCCCAAAGTTCCACAACAAGGGGAGCATTTCTTTTGAATTTTTTTGTCACGTTGGATCCTTGCCAGTATACACAAATGGCTCTAATTTCAGGCGCTGCCTCTGTTTTCTCGGCTAAGCTTGTTGCAATACACCGCTCGGCCCGGGAGATAACCTGTCGTGGCCGGTTCAGAGAACGAATTGTGATTTCTAGCGTCCCACAAAACGCCCTGATTGCTCTCGGCGGAACATTGGAATCTCCACACACACACACACACACACACTGATTCGCGGTGTCCGTGATGCTACGCTTGCTGCGAGCCGGGTAGATTTTGAGATTATCTTCCGTTGGGTTCTTGGATATGTAGGAATTATGGGAAATGAGCGTCGCGATGAGGGAGCAAATGAGTACGCGAAGACCGGGCGACCAGAAAGCGTTTTGTTCTTCCTCGCAACGACTACATGGCAGGAATCAGGCCAAATGAAATGGAAGATGGCCCAATGGAACTTAAAGTTGCTATCATTGTGCCGCGACTGCTCCCATGGACTTACCTCCCAATGCCGCGACGGCTTCACGTCGCTTTCTGCTATCTTCGAATTTGGCACATTTGTGAAACGCACCGCCATTTGATGGAGCGCTCTCCTGAACCGTACCGCGATGACTGCGTTGGCTCCCTGACTGTTTAGCATATTCTTGTTGAATGTATCAGTCGCTTATTTTTGCGCAGGTTATCTATCCAAGCACCGGGACTGGTAGGGTCGCTATTGTTTATCCCTTGTATTTGGAATGGATTCCTGTACACAGACTTGTGGACTATCTAACTTTTTGGAGGAGGCTGGCCCCTCCATTTTGTTTGACTCTCTTTGATGTTTGTCGCATGAACCTCCACTGTCTAGAGGTGGGCCTTTCCCCCGACGCCTGACCATGCTTCCTTCTTCTTGATTGTTTTTGTTCTTTGTTTGTTTTTCTGTTTTAGTGTCTTTTGCACGTTTGTTTTTTTTAACCTCACATATTCATATGTTGTGGCATGATTACGGTGACCTATGCTATAGTAGGCATTCGCTAGATTGTCACTATAAAAAAATACGTTTCACAGAGAATATTGTGCGGCATTGCAGATTGAGGAGTCAGGAGGCCAGATGTTCGGAAGCATGTGGTCACACAAATTGTCTGAAATCCACAATTGCATCCTCCCGTGTCGTTCGGCATGGTGTAAAAATCCTGCTACCACATTTTTGACCTTCCAAAGGCCATTCCCCGGATGTAGGGCAACCTCAACTCCTCCAGGGACTTGATATAGCTTCCGGGAAGATAAACGGAGGAATAACGTAGCCCTTGCTATTGACCATCCTAAACACCATAATTTGGACCAGGAACTTGGCCTTCATGACTCTCGGTAATCTTTTGGGGATATACCATACCACTAGTTGTTTTGCGAGCTCAGCACCTAGTCCTGCCCTAAATTCTTCTCTTCTGAGAAGAAACAAAACATGCCAGGATTGAGCGGATAACTCAGTTTGTTCACAAGCTTCGCAGCGCATGTCCTCATGAAGTAACTGTCTGATAAGTGACTGACACATCCTCGTCCCTCGCTATGGACCTCATTGAAGTCCTGGAATCTTTGTTAGTTCCTCAATAAACTAAGCTGCCTCTCATAACCTCTACCAGCCTCTTGCATTCCACTATATTCAATTATTAGCTAATCTCCCCGCCCCTCAACCAGAGCATTATATTATTGGGGTCGAACTAAGTAAAACATTCGAATGAAAATTTTAAACGGTTCATACATTGAACCTTATAAATGGGAAGACAAACTTCCCGGTTTGTATTATTTCTCTTTCGTAAATGGGAAAACGAACTTCCCGCTTTGTATTAATCTCTTTCGTAAATGGGAAGATAGACTTCCCACTTTGTATTAATCTTTTTCGTAAATAGGAAGATGGACTTCCCGCTTAGTATTCTCTAATTTGTAAATGGAAAGTATAACTTCCCAGTATGCAGTATTTTCTCGTCTAAATAAAGGAACGAAAATCCCAGTGTATTCGGTCAGTGAAGGAGCTTTCTGAAACCGTTGCCTCCTGTGGCGGGAAGTGAGGTAAAGGGGCAATGTGATGGACAATTTAGGGCACAAATCGCGTAGGTCACAGAGAGCTACATTGTTGAATCGATGCTACTTGAGAGCTTCTGTTATTCTCTTTGTAAGACCTCGTAGGGAAGAGTTCACGCCATCGATGCTGCTCTGCCAAAACTTTACCTCCTTTATCGAGAAAACACATTCAGTAAAGTATGCTGGATCCGAGCTCTGATTGAGCGCTTAAAAATTCGGAAATTAAATGAAAAGAGAAGTGGGAGACAAAGAACAGCTCTTAGATCTTCCGCCCCTCCCCCACCCCTTTTGACCCTAATGATGCGGCCAAGGAGAGAGGGGGAGGCCCGGTACTCCTTTGGAGACTCCCATAGTCACATTGTCTAGAGCCAAAGTATGCTCCAAGCACCGTGAGTATGGCGAATAGGAGTGAGGGGGAGAGGAAGAAGAAAGTTTTAGGATAAGACAAAGGTAGACTTAGTTATGCATGGGACCTACAGCTTAACGTGGAATCTGAACCACGATGTGTCGATTGTCTCTAACTATAACTTTGCAGTTTATCGTGACCCCTGTCCCACGTATCTACTGTGAGTCCCGGGAAAATGATGATGATGTAAAAAGTGGGGAAATGTGTTGTAGGTATAGATAGCGGTGAAGAATATTTATAGTTTCCCCTTGTGTAGAGGGCATCTCAAGCTTCTTTTTTATCTATTTCCTTTTTTTTCTTCCTCTTTCGATGGTGTCAGTGTTTTAGCTGACTCTTCTGGGTGGTCATTCTGGCGACCTTGTGTTTCGTTGATGTTTTCTCATTTATTTTACCTGTTTTTATTTGTTTACTTATTTATTGTTATCTCTTTCTTTTATATATTTATATATATATATATATATATATATATATATATATATATATATATAATCTATATCCTTCGTCTTTAGGCATTCAAGCCTTTCAATTATGTTTCTGCTAACTCGTTAGCTTTCATTTTTATTTTTAATTAAGTTTAGTTTTCCTTCTTGTTTCGCATGTTGTGGGCACTTTGCCTCTTTTTGTGTATAATTTGTGTTCAATATTTGATTTATTTGTTTAGTTATTTTACTTATTTTGTCTAGATTATGTTGGGCACTTCGCCTCTTTTTAATTATTTCTTCTTTTTTTCATTTAGTGTTAATTTGTTCTTTTGGAGGCCTTTCGCCTCTTTTAATATACTTCTTGGTTTTGTATTTCTCATTTGGGCACTTCGCCTCTTTTGGTTTTTCTTTTCTCTCTTTGTGATTTGTTTTCTCGTATTGTGGTATTTTCGGTAAGTTTTTTTGGTGAGTGGGATCATTTCGTCCTGGTTATGTGTACATAACGGCTTGGTCTTCTTGGAGCACAGTCTTCAGTTTTTGATGTTGTTGGCGCTGAGGTTTCTGAACTTGTGCAGTTTTCCAAGTTCTCATTTGGCTAGGGAGATTCGGTTGTTGATGTGCGTCTTATAACCCTGTTGAGGTGATGCGCAGACCCAGGACTTTACCCTCGTCAGAGTACGGGTAAATTTTATCTTCGACTTTGACGTCATCTCGTTTCCGGCGGTTCACTGGGAGGATGTGGAACTTTCGGCGGTTGGTCTTAATTTTCCACCTTCTTTCGAAACGATTGATATTTTCGATTTCGGTAGCTCTTTCCCTTGCTTGTATTCCAGTGTTCCTATAAGAACTGGGAATGATCTGAGTGACGTCGTCTGCAAACTGCGGGTACATCACATCCTCCTCGACTTGAGCAGGTAAGTCCAACGTGTACACAAGGTACAACAGCGGACTCAGACAGCTATCTTGTGGAACACCCGCATCTAGCTCGAACTTGGGTCCTCTATTGCCCTTGATCGAAATTTGGGCTTTTTTTCCATGATGTAATCACAGAGGACCCTTTCCAGGATTGGGTTTACTGGAGGCCCAAGATCATGAATTGCAGACCACTCAGCTAAACTTTATCGAAGGCCTTCTGAACATCTCGAATCACCACGTCTACGTATTTCACCTCAGCTTCACAGTAGGCAGGCTTTTCGGTGATAGGGGCGAGGGTTGTATCAGTCTCCCTTCTCTTGCGGAACCCGTGCTGCTGAAGGTTGTGAGCTTCTAGCTTGGACAGCTGGTCTTGTAGCCTGTTAGCTAGAAGCTTCTCGTAGACTTTGCCTACAAACTCAAGGAGGGATGTTGGCCTGTAGTCTACCAGTTGATCGGACGGATGGGGGGGAGGGGGCTTATTTCATTTAGGGCTAAAAACTATTTTGGCCATTTTTAAACCATCGGGGAAGTAGCCCCTATTCAAGGAAGCGTAGTAGATGTTAGTGATTCCCTGAATGATCTGCCGGGGACCATGAACCAAATTGTTTTTAGTTATGCCCGTCCAGCCTGACGCCTTTTGTTTAAAGTTTTTTACGACTGTCATGACCTCTTCATTTGTAATTGGTCGGCCATTATCCGCCATTTCCTCCCTTCGTCGACGTTGGCTCGTGGGAATGTGTTTGATGTATGATCTGATTAAGTTCTTCAATCAGATGGTTTTCAAATTCCTGGTCGAATTACGCATCGTCCTCAGGTGTTATTAAGAAGAATTCCTTCCAAACGTATGGAACCTTTCCTTCAGGACCACCGGATCCTCTAACTAGTCGTCGCCCTCCTCAATGTGGGTCTTTCCTCTACTGGGTAAACCTTTTAATTTCCTTACTAGTCGCCAGAATTTATCAGGGGTCACCTCTCTGTCTACCCTGGCTATTAGGCTGTCCCAGATTTCAGCCGGTTATTGGTTAATAGCAAGCATTAGCTCATCACGCAAATGTCGTTTCCGATTCGTACCTGCTCTTCTGATTTCTTCATACACCTCCCTGTGCTCCATAGCAATCTCTTTCATCTCTTCGGTTTATCTGGGTTGTGGAGGAGTCATGTACCCTGTCATAGATACACACTCGTGGTCAGCCTCAGTGATGAGGGCTGTTATCCTCTCCAGCTCCCCGTCAATCTCCTCTAGAGTTGCTTTGCTTAGGTCGGCTGGTTCGAATCCGCCTAGGATTTCTCCGTGGTGTTCCCAGTTGGCCGAAACGTAGCTTTTGCGGACCGAAAGCTGGATCGGAGCGAGTGAGATGGTGGTCAAGATTGCTATCTGGTCGTTGGGAAGTGTTGGTCCTGGCTCGCAATAGTAGCTGAATGGGAAGCCGTCACTTGTCATGATTATGTCGGGCTTTGTTGCTGCCCGAGAGGTGATATATGTCGGGAAATCCAGTCCTATCCTCTGGATGTTTTTCCGTCGCATAATCATTTCCAAGTTATGGTCTCTGTTGTTCGTGTTACTGTAGCCAGCCGTTTGGCATCTGGCGTTAAGATCACCCCCAAGGAATGCAATTCTGCCGTAGCCAAACAGAGCGTAGAAGTTGTTGAGGGGAAGATAAGCTCTTCGAGGAGTTTGATATGACACCGCGATCACGAAGTTGCCCACTAATGTGGGTAGCTCTATCGCCACGAATGACTCGTCCAGTTCTGGAAAGTGCCTGGACGAGAGATTCATTTTGATTGCAACGGCAGTACTGGAAAACCTCTCTTGAGAATGATTCTTTGTGACAACTCTATAGCCCAGTATCTTTATTTGACAAGATGTTGGGTCGATACCGTGCTCCACAATTAAGATGATGTCGGGGTCGAACACACGGAATATGTTTCCATACGCAGTTGCTTTTCCCTCCCATCCATTTACGTTGAGCGTCACAATTTTCAATCTGTTGTTCGGGTTTTCCATTCTCTTTTCTGACTCTCAGTGTTTTCTGGTGGTGAGACGCCTTTTCCCGTTCCTTTTCCTCTTGTACTCTGCCGTGGTAAGCTCTTCAAATGTTTCTCTGTAGAGTTTAACATTATGATTGAACAGGGCCTCCTCAACTATTTCCTATTCGCACTGGGGATCGTATTCCCACTTGTAGTACTTCTTTTTGATACCGACAAATATTTTGTTGGCATCTTTGTCATTTGGGAAGAGGAACTGCTCTGATGCGTAAATTGAGAGGTTAATCTCGTCCGCATCTATAGCTCTTTTGGCCTCCCGTTTTTTTTTCTTGGTGTCCATCTTTGGGCATGACGTCTGAGTCCGAAGAGTCCGAGTTTTCTGTGGAATCCTAATTTTCAGTTTCTTCAATCTTCTTTAGGTTATTTATTACTTGGTTTGGGCGTATTTAGCGATCTGGCCGCAGCCTCCCTTTCCTTTGTTGCTTCTATTCTCGGATCGTATCTCTTGTTCTGCTCCTTAGGTTTCTCCTCTTGTATTTTCTCTTCCTGAGTCTGTTTTAGGACCATTTGTAGTTGGAGGACATCCCCTGATGGGGGATCGTCCGGAACCACATCTGGCTCATGCCGTTTTTGGCGAGCATCCGGCTTAACTCTTTTGCGAATGTCCCAGATACGTTAGATTTTTTGACGTAGGCATAGAAGATGCACGTCAAAATTTTTGTGGATTCTCCATTTGGGATTTTGAGGGAAGTTTTCTTACTCTCTGTCTCCGAGTAAGCTACCTTTGCGACATGAACGTACGTTGTGTTGGCTATTTTGGTCGCCTCTTCTGTACTATGTTGTTGCTTCCTCCTGATCAATTCTTTTTTCATGGGTAGGCCATTGCCATAGATCGGCGGCCTTGTCCGCAGTCGCGCTTCTCGCGAGGGCTCTGGCAGTTCTTCCAATTGTAACCAGGTTCGCTGCACCTCCATTTTGTAACAACGAAAGCAGAATTGGATTGGGTGGAACTCCTCCCTCTCGATCAGCTCCCCGCTGATCCTGGCTTTAAAAAGAGGAGCCCAGAGTCCTTCGCTTTCTTGGCCATAGATGTATCTCCAAAGATGATCTTAAAGGCATGGATATAGTCCGAGTTGTCCCTTTTGTTCTTAAATTCGACAATTTCAGTGACCTTCGCCCATTGATGATTCTTTATAATTTCTTGTTTTATCTCCTCTTTAGAATTCTCCCCAATACAGGGGTCTAACCTCCTGCAGATCACGTTCCTGTACGTTTGGATCTGGGGAGGGATTGCTGGCTGCAGGCCGAGTTCGCGAAGGACCTCGACCGCTGCTTCCTTCGTCATAGCCTCCACATCTTTTTCGGTTTCGCATATAGCGACATTATCCGTGGACACCTCTAGTAGCCTGATTATGGCTATCTTAAGTCGCCCATAGACGACTTCAAGACTTTGTCTGTGCCTGGTCTGGTGTGACCCCTGATGGTGCGCAGCGGGACCCGGGTGTTTCCAGTTTGAGCCATCTTGCCCGAGGGGCAGTAAATCACTCCAGGGTCGCTCCTTCTTCGTGGTTTTTGGCTGGATACCAAATTCTTATGTTCTCTTATGTGTATCTTAATCTGTAGAGTAAAGTTAGCATGCCTCGTGCTTTGTTTATTCTTTTGGTCGCGTGTTTCTTGTAACCATTTTTCGTAATAGTTAGGCCTAAAATCTTGCCCTCACCATTATACCTGTATCGCTCTCCATCTACGTAAACATCAAATAGTTTTTTGCGATACATAGGTATAATTTTAAATTTATCTTTATTCATTTTAATTTTCCATTTGCGTTCATACTCGTTTAGATTTTCTATTTCTGTTGCTGTTACTCTGGCCTGCATCTGAGGGTTCCGATAAACACGGAATTAATTAAGTGAAATCATCTGCGTATTGTATGTTCACCCAGCCCTCGCTCCTGGGTGGGGGAATGTTCTAGGTATACATTGAGTATAGCGAAGGACTTAAACACCCTCCCTGAGCGAGGCCCGCATTAAGCTTGAATCTTTCACCTTGGCAATTCCCCGTGTCTAGGTATGCATATCTTTCCATGACGTAGTCGCATAAATTCTTTCCAAATAGTTGTTCATTTCCAGATTTAGAATTTTATGTTGTTTGTATTTTTGCCAGACTTCATCAAATGCTTTCGTTACGTCCCGGCATACAATGTCCATACTGCATTTCTCTCCTTTCACTTTGCTTATTTTTTCTGTAATCACGCTGAGGGACATTTCCGTATTCCTGTTCTTCCTGAAGCCGAATTGTTGATTATTCCAGAGATTGTTTTCTGTGAGATATTTATTTAATCTTGTGTTCAGGATTTTTTCAAACACCTTCCCGATGAAGTCGAGAAGGGATATAGGTCGGAACCTTTCGCCCTCCGAAGGTGGTTTTCCCGGCTTCGGTATAAATATCATTTTGGCTATCTTTAATTCATCGGGGAAGTATTCCGTGTTTATACAGGCGTTAAATACGTTCCTTATTTCTTTGAGTATATTATCCGGTGCTTCTATATAGTTTTTTTTCTGGTGAGGTCCGATTTCCCAGGAGCCTTTTGTTTGAAATTTGAAATGGTATTCTTTAATTCCTCGATTGTGATTTTGGCGTTAAATCATTCGTTCACATACCGTTCCTCTTCTACTCAGTGATATGGGAATGTTCTCTCAATCCGTTCATTTAGTTCGTCAATTATTTGGTTTTTGAAGTCTATATCGTAGTTTTCGTTTTCCTCTTCGCCGATGTTGAACACTCCTTTCCAGTGTTCCCTGAACATTTTTTCAATCTCGTGTTCATCTTAGATTAGTTTCCTGTTTCTGTCCTTAATCTTTATTTTTTTTTACCTTTAGCATTTCGCATTCTTTTTATCTTTTTACAAAATTCTCGGGCAATATCTCGTTGTCAATATTTTGAACGGCTATGTCCCAGTATTATTCTCTTTGTTTCTCCGTTATTGCGCTTAGTAGTTCTCTCTTCTTCGTTCTAAGGTTGCCGTATTTTTCCCTTGACGTTCCGTTTATTATTATGTCCTCGTTTATCACTTTTATTTCTGCATTCTTAGTTTTCATTTTGTTTGTCCATATAAAGTATTTAACTGTTTTGTATGTGTTTCCCATCTCCATATGTGATTCTTTTAAGTTGCTTGGAGTTGTGCTTGACTCTAGGTTTACTTTTGAGAATCACATTCGATCTATTTCCTCCTCTATTGCTCAAAAGATTGGCATTTTGAGGAAATCTTACAAAGTATTTGGAGAGCAGACTGTTCTTAAAAATTGTTTTAATGCTTTTATTCTTCCGTGTTTTGAATATTGCGCCCCTGTTTGGAGTTCGGCAGCCAACTCTTATCTTAATTTATTAGATAAAAATTTGAGAGCAATATAATTTTTAATTCCTGACCTCAAAGTTGATCTGTGGCACAGGCGAGCAATAAGCTCCTTATGCATCTTATATAAAATTTTTAACAATGCAGATCATCCACTGCATCACGATCTGCCCAATTTATATGCCCCTCAACGAGTTACCAGAGGTGTACTAAATGCCAATAGTAGGGCCTTTACGCCTATGAGATTCAACACAACACAGTTTTCAAGAAGTTTCATTCCTAACACAACTAAACTGTGGAATGAACTTCCTAGTGTTGTTGTTGAGTCCTTGGAACTTCAGAAATTTAAAGTGGGTGCTAATACATTTTTAATTAACAGAAACTTATAACTTTAATATTTTATTCATTATCCACACATATATAATATCATAATATTTTTAACATTATAGCATTTAATTTTTTTTTTTTTTTTTTTTTTTAATTTTCTATTTATTTATTATGTTTTTCTTAATCTTTGTTTCGTTTTTTCCATACCAGGTTTCTTTCCCCGCTGGGGCCCTTGGGCTTATAGCTATTTGCTCTTCCAGTTGGGGTTGTGGCTTGGAACTTTAATAATAATAATAATAATCAGCTGTTTGTATTCGCCTCCTTATTTTTCCAGCTCGTTGTCGATTTCTTCTAAAAAAGCTTCATTTAGTCTGTTTGGTGCGTAGCCATTCAATTCTTGTTTGTATTTTTCCTAGTCTGCTCTATGGTATGCCTTCCATTTTTTAGCGGGTATTTGTATTGGTTGCTGATGCACAGTGAGTAGTGTTGCTGTGTTGTCGCTGCAGATAAAATCTATGGGTTCCATGTGGTAGTTAAAAGGAATGTTATTGTTTGCTAGGCAAATGTCTGGAGTTGTCGCTATTCTGTCTTTAATTAGCGTTAGGTACTCTAGTCCTAGTCTTCTTATTATCCTTCTTTCTATTAGAGCTTCTAGGTCTTTTCCTGTTTGGTTTCTGTTCCTATATCCTATGTACGTGCATCTTGCGTTCAAGTCTCCCCAAACAAAGTTGGAAGTCTATTGTTAAATATTCTCACACAGTTATTTATTGGGAGTCCCACTCGTCGCGGTGGTTGGTATCCCGTAGCGATTATTATATTGGTTAATTCCATTTTGACCTCAATTGCGAGGTAAGATTCGATTAGTCCTTGCCTCGTTTTGTACTGTATTCCTTTCTTTATTGCTATTGCAGCACTGTCGTGTGCTTCGTTTGTGTGATTAGTCGCTATTATGTCGTAGTTCCATATTTTTAGTTTGTGAGTCTCAAGGTTAATCCCGTGACCTAAAATTAGAATGATGTCGGGATCTATTTCTCTAAAGATATTTCCGTATATGTTTCCTTTATCCTTTCCAGCCATTCGTATTTATCTGTAGAATTCTTAATTTAGTATTATCCATATTGTTTCTATGTTCTTAAGCGGTTCTTCTTTATGGGAGAGTGGAGGTATTACGTAAATTTATTTGTATCTTTTCCTGGTATTTCTGCCTTTCATCTCTGTCCTTGCTGAGGTCTGACTGTTATCCGTTTCACATTTAGCGGTTGGTATTTCCGGTCTTTGGTTGCATGGCGAGGTGTCCCTAGTCGATTTTCTTTTTGCGTATGTTTCTTTTTACTTTTTTCTTATTATTCTCGTCGGTGCTGCTCTCAGATTCTGTTTCCTCGCTTTCTGTGTCTTCCTCTTGTTCAGATTCGGTTTCCTTTCTTTGTGCTTCTTCCAACAGTTTCTTATCTGTATCTTCTGAAATTTTTATGTTAAATATAGCCGATGAATCAATATTTTGCGGGAATTTCATTGGCTCCAGTCCATTTTCCTTGAGCATGGAGTTCAACGTGGTGGCATATGTTCCTGGTTGGGCAATGGTTAAGACGTGTAAGTGTAGAATGCATGTCAGTATTTTTACGTTCAGAGTTCTGTCAAGCGTCATTTGAGTGGTTGTTCCATTGTTTTTCGTTGCTGCTGCCACCGCATATGAGGTATTTCTTGTTCCTTATTATCTTTGTTGTGTTTCAATTTGTTTTCTCTTTATTATTTCTTTTCGCTTCGGACATGTCATTGCCATTGTTCTGTGGCTCCCTCCGCAATTAACACATTTTGTCGTGGAGTTTGTGCAGCTCCTCCAAGAATGTCAGCCACTACATTCTGAATATATTTCTTCTTCCTTTCTTTGGCAGTTTGCAGTGATGTAGTCTTCCATTTTGTAGATCTAAAACAGATTTGTATATTGTGATCTGGTCTTTTGAATGTTACAAGCTGGGATTCTCATACTGTATACGAGGATTCCCTTCTGTAGTGCCTTTATTGCAATCTCGGTTGACTCGCACACTATTTTTAACACATGTGTGTGTTCCTTAAATTTGATCATGTCATGTATCTTCATCCAGGGTTGTTGTTCCATTATTTCATGTTTTATTTCCTCTGAGGAGTGTTTCCCCACCCATGATTTTACCTTGCGGCATACGATGTTTTAGTTGGCAATAATCTGGAGTGGTACTTTAGCCTCTAAGTTGATTTTCCTTAAAGTGATGGTTCCTGCCGATGAAAGTAGCAGTTCGACATCGTTGTTTTCCGCACAGATGACAACAAATCCATTAGCTGTTTCTATGCATTTGATCAGGGCGATTTGTAAGTCCTTGAAAATGCTTTGTGCTACATCCTGTGGTCTCCATTTTATCCCGTTCTGAATTAGCCGAAGTTGGACCCTTTTGGTGAAGTCCTGTGGGTCCATGTTCAATTTTTCATGCCGCCTCTCCCCCAGGGGGGGAGAGGACTCTGTAAAAATAAGGTAGTAGATTATTTACCCCACCCCACTAGTGGTAGAAGCCCCTTATCTGTTCCTAATACTATCTCGCCTGCCTGCTCTGGAGCGCACACTCCCTGACCACCCTACGTAATTATGCCTAGCCCTATAAGCGGTCCTGCAGTCAGATTTGGGCTCGTCACGGATAACCGGGCTCCTTCTCTGGCCCCCTAACGGGCTCTCCTTCGGGAGTTTACTACACCCTACTACTGACTGCTTCTGATACCTTGCTGGTAGTCAGGTCATACTGTGCTAGATGGAAATAAAGTAGGAGAGTTTCAGATATAAAAAGGTATAGTATGAGATAGGAAAAATTTAAGGAGATCACCGCTTTGGGGTGATCTCCGCGAATCAGGAGGTCTCTCCAATCAGTCCGATTCGCGCATATATTTCTTCTTTCTTCTCTTTGGTATAGACTCAAACGTATATAGAAAATGCTCTCTTCGCAAAGTTATTTAAAGTCAAAAGATTGATGTAACTTAGCAGTGTGTAGATCGTTGGGAGTTGTCAAATGAACTGAACCGTCTCCCCGGCAAATTTTTAAATTTAAATTTATTAAAAAAAAACAGAGTTTACAGATTTGAGTATTTTTACATATATAATTACATATAAGCAAAAACAATTAGATAATAGTGTTGAATATACCCACAAAAAACAGAGTAGAGAAGGGAAAGTTTACATGGAGAAGTAAGAAGAACGAAACTCCAGGAACTGTGAAGGTCATGTATCTTTTTTATTATATTTACATAGTTATTGTATATATTTCATTTATACATAAATTATCATATCGAATTGTTATGTTATTTATTTATTTTGTTATATTTCATTTCTTATTTATACATTTAAAATAATAATTTTTGTGTGATATTTTATTTGTACATTTAAAAATTATTATTCTTGAGTGATTTTCTTATTATTACAATTTTAACGTTAAAAATTCTATTTAGAATATTTCACTTTAGTATCCAAAATTTTTACACTCTAATATTTTATTTTATATTTTTCCTTATTCTATTTATATTAATTCTCAATTGGTAATTCATTTTCGCTTTAGTTTATATTTATTTCACTTTACTTATTCACTTTATTTTCATACCTAATTTACGCTCATTTATTAATCTATTCATGTCTTTTTGATATATTTCTACATTTTCTAATATTTCACAGTTTTTAACGTTAACACTTTTAATTTATATCATTTCATATTAGTACCGTTATTATTTACACTTTATTTATTTTAACACATTCTACTTATAATTATTTCTCATTAAAATCGAAATTTTATTCACTTAATTTTTATTATATATTCTATTTATATTATTTCACTAGTAATTTATTTTCACTTTAATTTATTCATTTATCGTATTTTCACTTTGATTTATTCCCTTTGTTTGATATTTACACTTTTTGTTTATTATTCCCTTTTTTTATCATTCACATATTTGGCCACATGTGAGGTCTTTTGTCCGTTCTTAATTACCTAGAAAACATTCAGGTTCACGAATCCGGAATGTAGAATGCGCCTTCCTCCAGCAGTCCTCATATTTCCTTGGGTGAGTCGGGTCCTTCGTGAGTCCATTTGAATGTGCCCATTCTTATGCCTTCTGTGAGTTCCACAATTTTCCCTCTCGGTGGTCTGTTTATTGGTGAGCCGAAGTCCTTGAGGGACACTTCTTCTCCGTTGAAGAAGTACCCCGTCTCCTTCTTTTCTGTGAGGAAAACTCCTGTGTATTTTAATATTTCTTCGTCCTCGTCCTCTTCCTCTGTCGTTGGGTTTTCACTTTTTTCGGTTTCCTTTTTTTTTCCTTTTTCCTCTGTTTCTTCTTCTTTGGGGACTTCTTTGGGTTTTCATTTTTTGGTCTTTCTTCTCCTTCTGTCGATTCCTCTTTTTCTCTCGTTTCCTTTTTCTTTTCTTCTGGCTGTTCTTCTGTGAGCTGTATTTCAAGAATCTCGTTGGAGGCAGGGGTCGGCGGGAACCATAGCTTCTTTTTCACTCCGTTCATTTGCGGAAGCTGATTTAGCTCGTCTGCAAACGTGCTGGGGCGAGCCAGGTTTGTTAGGTGGGCCAACATTATCATGGCCATAATTTCGGTCCCTTCCTTTGGCATGATCAGTTTTGTCGTGGTTCCTGTGGTGTTCCTTGTTGTGGCTGCATCGAGGTATGACTTTGACTTTGCCTGCCTTTTTCTTTTTCTGTTTCTCTTTCTTTTCTTGGATTGCTTGATTCCGAATGGGGCATTTCATAGCCATGGCTTTGTGTTCGCCACCACAGTTGATGCATTTTGTTCTTTCCGCCCTACATTCTTTCCAACCGTGTCCGAGTCCGGCGCAGTTGGAACACTCCATGTCCGTCCGTCGCTGGGCATTCTTTGGTTTGGTGATGCTCAACCGCGTAGCATTTGAAGCAGCTCTCGATGGGGATATATTCCTCGGTTTCGATTTGTTCGGGGGCGACCCTGAGGTAGAACCATAACAATCCAGCGTTTTTTGCTCGGTGCCATCTCAATGTTCGAGAATACTATCTTAACTATGTTGTTGGCCTTGCCAAATTTTTCTAATTTTATTATGTTGGCTTATTTTTGTTTGTCGGACAGCTCGGCCTTGATTTTCTCACAGTTCTCCGCAAAGAAGGGGTCAAGCTGTCGTAGTATGATTGTTCGTTGTAAGAGTATCTCGTAGGGGATGATCGCCTCCAGTCCTATTTTTTTTGTAGATGTTGTTTAGCCTCTTCTGAAACTAACTTCTCCACGTCCTGCATGTTATCGCAAATGCTCGCGTAACCTGAGGGCGTTTCGATGAGTCGTAGAAGGGAGACGTTCATCTTTCCGTAGATTGTGTTCATGACCGTCAGCCGATCCGGTTTGGTTCCTTCCCATAGAGTACGAAGGGGAACCCGTCTAGATTCTTGAGGGGAAAATGTTTTTCAGCCGTGTTTACATGCAGACGGTTTGAGCTTTATTAACTTTTTAAATCTATCGTGACGCTAAGTGGACAATTATTGCAGTGCTTATGTCTAAAAACTGATCGGTCCAGGTATGTATGTGAGAGTATGCAGGTGAGGGGATAGAAAGGATGTGTGAATAGACAGCGGAAAGTAGACCAGTGGTGAAAAAAGAAAGAAGTGTGGTAGGGTGCAAAGTGATGCTAGAGCCTGGTGATCAGGCTTATCGCTTTCAAATTTTTATGGTTTGTAGTTCCGTTGTTTTTTATTGTTTGCTTATACATATATATATATATATATATATATATATATATATACATTTATATATAATATATATAATTTGGCGTTCAAGCCATTTGTCTTCATATTGCTAATTTATTTGGTTAAGCTGTGCGTATTTGCTGTTGCGTTGGTAAGTCGTTAATAATGACTTACTGTGTTTGATTTAGTATCTTTGTTTTTTCGTAATTTTGTAGTGTGTGTATCTCGTGTACAATGTTTCTTCCTGTAGTCTTGTTCGATGATTATTGTCTTCTTGTGCGGGTTTCCTTCTTCGGTAGTTTGTCTTAGTTGGTTGATTTTGTCAATATAGGTGAGTTATTGTCAAATTCGGTTGATTTCATGTTTGGTAATTTTTGTCTTGTTCTGGGGTAAATTTAACTCATCTGGCGTAGAACGGTACTTCTGCTCCGCCAGCTAAAATCCCAGCGGAGCTTAGAAATCTGGCGCGACATACTGCTCTTCTGTTTTGGTCAATCATTTGTACGATTTCCTCGTCCAACTCTCGATTGACCTTTTCCAGCATATTCCCTGTCCGTTCTTCGATGACAACGTTATTGGGGGTTAATTCCGCCTCCCGGTGCAGCTCTTCTTGAGTTCTTCTTTCCATTCTGCGTGTACCTGTAATTAGGTACACACATTTATTCTGCACCACTTGTAGTCTCCTCTTCTGTGTCTTTGAGACACAAGAGAGGGCGGAAGCGGAGTATAGCAACGTCGATCTTACTAGTGCAGTATAGATCTTCTTTTTGTTGCTTTGACGAAGATTTCTGAACCTGTACAGAGTCTTGACTGCAGCAGTGGCCTTGGTGATACGTTTTTGGACGTGCTTTGTATACCCGGTTGGGGTCATCTTCATGCCGAGTACATTGCATTCATTGGTGTAGGGATATCGTCTATCCCCCACCCTGACGTCATCAAGTAGTTTCCTGCCTATGGGGACTACTTTGAACTTATCCTGGTTGGTACGGATTTTCCACCGGGCCTCGTAGGTGTTCAGGTTTTCGATTTCTGCTGCTGTCATTCGAGCTTGCATAGGCGCATTCCTCCATAGACACGTGATTATCCTGGTGAAATCATCAGCGAATTGTAAGTTGAGGCAAATGGGGCTTACAGGGACTGGGACATCCATGGTGTAAATCAAGTAGAGAGTGGGAGACAGGCACCCCCCTTGCGGGAGGCCCGCATTGAGCGGAAACTTTGGCCCGTCCGTGCACCCTAAACTGATGTACGCCGCTCTCTCCATGACATAGTCACAGAGAGTTCTCTCTAAGATTTCACTTAGTCCGAGTCGTAAGATCTTGTACTGCATTCCCCGTTGCCACACCTTATCGAACGCCTTTGATACATCCCGACAAACAATGTCCACGTAACTCTTTTCCCGTTTTGCTTGGGCTAGCTTTTCCGTAATGACGTTAATTGCCATTTGCGTTTGATCAACCTTTCTTAGGAGTCCTCTGATAAAATCCAGTTGTCACGTTCGACTGAAGAGAACCCGGGAGGGGGAGGGCGAAAAAGTAAGTCAGCGTGGCACAGATGAATAAACTTCATCGCGCTAAAAAGTGTATTTGGTCGTTTGTGTTTGTTACTCGTTAATTCTTGTTTCTCTTTGCAGAAAACTGCTTAAAATGTGAAATTGAGGAAAAGGCAGAATTACGACATCAGAAGAGGCAATTGTTTGCAGGAAATAAATAAGAACAGTGGTCAATATGAATATTTTTATAATCTTAAAGTATTTTGACTCGAGTTAATTCACATTTTGCTCATATTTATTTTATAATTTATTTCATTCATAAAGCATAATTTTAATTCATTTATAAGTTAAGTGTAAATACATTTTTTATTGAGCCACTAAGCAAATGCAACGAAATAATTCAATATCAATGATTGTTATAGTTTAGATCATTCATAAGAACGGAATGAGCTTTCTCTTTGTCCTAAGAGGTCACTTCTATAACAAAGCTTTGTATTTTTCCATCTCTATTTAGATTTTAGATTATAGATTAATATCAATATAGTGCTCATTATTTTATGGTAAATTTTCTCTCTTTTTTTTGTTTCGGAAGGCCAACAGGTTGGTTGGCTGTAGGTATTTTTTCTCGTGATCTGCAAGCTGGTTATTGTAGAAACGACTGAAATTCTTTTAGAGAGAATGCGAGGTAAACTATTATATTTTTAATTAATATATATTTTTTTATTATCCTCGCAGTGGTTTATTGAAATAGTCTCTCAAGAAAGTAACATACTGATACTCATTTAAATTCCGGGTCGAGTTCCGATTCGAGTAGACTTCATGTTAAACTGTAGGTCGACTGAGAAATAAAAGGTTGCAAACAATGCTAATTGGTGGTAGAACTAAACTACTAGAAAATTCACTGTGTAACAGTTTGTATTTAATTTATTTTTCGCTCCTATTTTTTGTTTCTCTGTCAAGTTTAGCATCCTGACTACGAAAATCACATTGTTTGTATATATAAACAAGTTATGCATAAAATCGCTTTAATTTGGTAAGTCAAAAAGAATATGCATAAAATAATAAAAATATTGTTATAGCAACTGCATTATATAACATATTGTAGTAATAATATAATAGTATATAACGCACAAGCAAAAATACTGCAACAAAGTTATAATTAATAAGCTCAAAAGGAAATATTGGAAGGTCATTGTCTCTTACCGTCCGTACTGGCTTCTCTAAACAGTTCGTTACGCAGTCACCCATAAACCGTCCATCAAACCTTCCCCGATATCGGTCCTCTATCAACTGTCCATCAAACCTTCCTCGATATCGGTCCTCTATCAACTGTATGCGCTGATGGACACATTCACCGTGCTTTTCTGACAATTTACAATCCATACTCCTGCAACATTCAAGCAGTTTTTCAAAACGAGCAATATAATTTTTCGCTTTGTTAATGCTTAGAAACACATTAGGAACGTAGTTGAACACACTCCCAAGTTCTTTTCTCCTCATTTTCACTTTCAGAGTTCCGGATACAAAAGCATCTGATTTATCTGCGTTCCAATAACACACCTGCAGCAACTATTCCGTCGACAATTTCAGAAACATTGATTGCATCTTGACATAGGCTTACCATTGTGATCTAATGATATGACGAACCACTTTAATGTGGAGTGGAGGGAGTAGGATATTCTCACCAACATAAGATCATTATGTGTTACATTTTGGTTAGCCGGTTACAGGGCTGTTCTTTTTTGCCATTTTCTTTCTCGTAATTGTTTGCTCTATATTTCCTATCCTGCATACAGAAAAACAAGGGTACTTAGTATTCTTCTTCTTCCTTAGTGCCTTCGCCGATGCGGCGTTTTCATATTGTAGCATCCATATTAGACTAGGCCCGACACTGGAGGGGTTGGCCGATTTCTCCTTCTCCAGGGTTTGAAATTAGAGTTATCCTCCTCTTCGGTGAATTGCTTGCCAAGGCTACAAGCTCCACCTACCCATCCTCACCCTGATGACCAGTCACGGAGGTAACCTTCCTAGTAAATGCTGTACGCTTAAAAAGAATCCGGACGGAGATTCTAACTGCCGACCCAACGATTGCCGGGCAAGCACGCTAACCACTCTGCAATCATATTTGATCTTTTCGGGGAAGATTTTTATATTTACGCAATGTTCTTTCAAGTAACGGAGTGACTGACCCGGATGGCTGTATAAGGTTTTATTTTTAGCCGCGTGCGAGTCTAGTCGCGGGCCACTCTACATCACACTATGTGGGTCGGTCGGTCCCTGTTTTGCTTCTTTTTTTTTGTAATAATATTTTAACTTTTCGGCCGATTCTAACAGAATTTGAATCCCTTATGTTGGTTTATATTCTCTTTCGAATGATTCAACTTCCAAGGTCCTCCTAAGGTTAGTCTTTGAATTATTGAAAGTTTTGAAGGTCGTAAGGTTATAAATCAGAATAAGTGAGAGCACCTGACATTTTGGTCAGCAGACCAAAATGTTTGAAGTATTACTGGTATGAGACTTCTCGGAGAACTAACAATTAATGAACAAACTATGTATAGGGTGGTCCATAAAAGGCGCCGAATTTGAAACACAATGACGGACATATGTCCACCTGTACTGAGTCGGCATACATGTATGCGCTACTCGAAGTTTCCAATAGCTCTCACAGATGTGTGGCTCCAATCACACGCCTGATTTTAGCCTTGAGTTCAGGAATTGTGCGCAGTTTGTTGGCGTATACTTGTGATTTCGCAAACCCCAGTAAGAAGAAATGACAAGGGGTAGATCGCAGGATCTTGGTGGCCATTCCTGGTCACCATGCAAGGAATTACTCGTTGCGGAATTTTGTTGTGGAGTAATGCAAGTGTTTAGCGCGAAGTGTGGTAGGTCGCTCCATCCTGCTAAAACTAGAGGTTCTCAATCTTCGTATCTTTTAAGTTTGGCCATAACTGAGTGATATCATGTCTCAGTAAGGTCCTGCATTAATGATAACTGCATTCTCATCATCTTCAAAGAAGAACGGTCCAAGCACTCCACCTACCCCCAGTGAATACATTTCACACTCTTGCTTTATTCGAGGATTTTCATTTACCCAAATCCGGCAGTTCTGTTCATCGACAAATCCACTCAAATAGAAGTGGACATCTTCACTAAAGATAATTCTCTTTGCAAAATTTTCGTCGGCTACAAGTCTCTCCACAACCCGGTTAGCAAATAGCGTCCGCCTCCCGTGGTCAGGTGGCTGGAGATGCTGCCTAAGTTGAACTTTGTACACATGCATAAAGAGATATTTATGCACAATTCGATGTAATGAAGTGGTCGGGATGGCCAACTGCTGCCAACATCGGCGAATCGATTTTCCCGAACTCAGAGCGACACTGTCACGCACAACAGCAATTTGTTGCTCTGTCCGACAAGAACGATTCCGCCCAGGCGATTTGGACGTTGCAACTGAACCAGTTGTTTTTAACTTCATCATTAGTCCGCGAACCGTAGACGCTTTGGTTGCTTCATTTCTCTCCAAAATGGTACGAAGTGTTCGGACTCTTTGAGTCACACTTTCCCTGTTTTGGTAAAATGTCTTCACGATGAGAGCTCAGTTGTATACTGCTGCATGACGTACTGCACACAAATATCATGAAAAACAAAATTCTATCAATCGGAGTGAAAAGAAATAGCAAACATCATGAAATCATGCCTTTAAACTTCAAAACGCAAAACTCTCGCTCAATTAAAATTCGGCGCTCTTTATGGAATACCCTAAGACATTGATCTGGTTGGTGTCCCAAACCTATCGTTTAAAACAGACGTCTTACACCAGTGCAGAATCATGACAATTTTAAGACAATGAAAAGAACTGAGCAAAAGCTTCATGTCGTGTTTGGTACTTAAAACTTTGATATTTAAATACAATAGGTTTCAGTCTATCTATCTATCTCTTTCTGAAGTTATATCACTCTCAATTACGCTCTCTCTCAAGCTCTCTCAGGCTCTCTTTCAAGTCTCTCTCAAATACTCTTAAATCCTCTCTCAAGCTAACTCTCTATCCCTCTCTTCCTCTGTTTGTCTTCCTCTCTCTCAAGTTCTCTATCTCTCAAACTCTATCCAAAGATCTCTCACACAAACTCGCTTTCTCAAGCTTTCTCTCTCTCAAGCATTCTTTATCAATCCCTCACTCAAGCTCTCGCTCTACCAAGCTGTCTCAAACATTCTCTCTAGCTCTCTCTCCGTATTTAAAACTAAATTTGCCTCTCAAACTCTTTCTAGCATTAAATTAACTTCTTTCTAAAGCTCTCTCTGTCTCAATCTCACTGTTTAAGAAGCTCTATCAGGCTTTCTCTCAACCTCATGCTCAAGTACTTTATACCTCTCTCAAGCTCTTTATTAAGGTCTCCTTCAAGTTCTCATTCACAATCCCAACCTATTCCGCTCTCTTTAGCAATATTTCAAACACTCTAGCACGTTATATCTCTCTCAAGCAATTTCTCAAGCTCTCTATCTCAAGTACTCTCACTCTCTCAAGATTTCCCTCGCACACATACTCTCCCAAGTCATTTCAAGTTCTCTCTCGCGTGCTTTCGCTTTCTTGCTTTCGAGCTCCAAAGCTTTCTCTAGCTCAAGCTCTCTCTCTCTCAATCCTTCTCTTTCTCAAGCTCCTTATCAGACTCTCTCTAAAGCTAGATCTCAAGCACTCTCTCTTTCTTTAGTTCAATCTCAATCTCTCGCGCTCGCTGTCTTTCTGTGAAACTCTTGTTCACTCTCTCAATTTCACTATTTCATGGTTGTCTCAAACTCATACTCTTGCCCAGGCGCTCTTTCAAACTCTCCTTTAAGATCTCTCTTTCAAAATCTTATGTACTTTTTCAAGTACTATCTCTCAATTTCTCTCAAGAAAAATCTCCCTCTCATGCTCTCCATAGATCAAGTTTTAGCCCTCTCTCTCAATCTGTCTTTCTCAATCTCTTTCTCACTCTCAAGGATTCTCTCTAAAGCTCTCTCTTTCACAAACTTTCTCTTTCAACCTCTTTTTCCTCTGTCTAGATCTTCATCAAGCTCTTTCTTTTTCAAACTATCTAACTCTCTCTCATCCTATATTTATCTATATCTCTTTCAAACTTTTGATCTATCGACAACTCTCTCTCAAGCTCTCTCTAGTTCAAGCTCAATTTCCCTCTCATTCTCTGTCTAAATGAACCTCAATCTCCATATCATGCTCTTCATAATCTCTGTCTTACTCAAGCTATTTGTCAAGGTTCTTTCACGAACTATATCTCAATTGTTCTTTCTCAAGCTCTAACTCACACAAAATCACTCTCTGAATCTATTTATCTCAAGTTATCACCCAAGATCTTTACCACGCTCTTTCTCTAACTCTATTTTTATTTCTCTCTAATTCAAAACATCGATCTCTCAAGTTCTCCCTCCTGATCTCTATAGTTCAACCAAATCTTACTCGGAAGCTCTCTTTTAAACACTATCAAGCTCTGTACATATAAAGCGCTTTCTCTCAAGATTCTGATATCTCTCAATGTTTTTTCCTCAAGCTCTCACGCACCCTTTCAAGTGTTCCGTCTCTTTCTCAAGCGCTCTCTACTTCAAGCTCCATCTCAATCTCAATCTCCTTCTCATGCTCTCTCTCTCTCTCTCTCTCACTCTTCAGGTTCAATCCCCCTCTCATAATATATCCCTATCTATATTATTCCCAAGCTTTTTTTCTCTTTCAATTTCTCTCAATCCCTCTCTTTATCAAGCTCCCTATCAGCTTTTCTCTAAACTCTATCGCAAAAAAACAATCTCTTAAAACCTATATTAAGCTCTCTCTCTCTGTCTCTTTCCACTGGAATGGGCACTATTAGTGATATGTGAAGGAACATGTGACTGCTCAGGTTTGGAATCTTACTGTAGTTCACACTGCGCCAAGCTTAATAGATTGTAAAATTATTGAATCCCATTATATACAAAAAATTGAACCCCGAATTAAATGAGTACGCATCGCCAATCAAATTACCAACACATTAAATATATCCAACCAACCAATTCTCTCATGTCTCACTAAACACAATTCACTCCGTCATCATTCTGTTCCATACAATTATTTGTCCCCTATAACCTTAAGAGTTAAGGTTAGTTATTGTGATGTTGCTTTTATTTTAGATCTTTCCCATTCAGATAAATTTTAGTCAATGTTAATAATTTTATTTCATTCTATGTGTGTACTCACTTTAGTATTTTTATTATGCTAGTTCACTATTTCTGATTTTCAATTAGTTAGTCAAAAAATGTTCTATTTCCACATATTATCGATATTTATCTAGTTTTGATATCTTTTCATTGTAAGTTAAATTGGTTTGTGTTCTTTGGTTTAAGCTTTATTCTTATTTGTTCACTTTTCGTCATATTGCTTTACTTTAGGTTATTTACTATCCCAATTTGAACTTTTTTTCGACTAATAGGTTGTTGAATGTTGTCTGATACACTTGTTATAACATTTTATTCATTGTCTGTAGCTGCTGAATATCGAACAGGGTATGTTCCGAAACGTCTGGCATAATAAATTAGGATTTCTACCATCTCGTACGTCTTCATTTTCCTGCTCAGAACAAGATCGCTGAGAAAGGTTTCTTGAATCAACCTTTTATGGGGTTGAGGATGGTAGCTCTGGCTTTTATCCAGTGAGAGACAAGACAAGTGTCTTGTCTTGTCTCTCACTGGATAAAAGCCTACACTTCGTTTTCGAAAAGGCTTCTTGAATAAACCTTTTATGGGGTTGAGGATGGTAGCTCTGGCGATCAGCGTCTTGGTCATATAAGCGATGAGCGTTTAATGATACAGGTTCAAATCCAACTTCTTTATTTATTTTCATATAACGGTTAAAATAGTTTGTCCTATCTTTCCGTTCTCTACCTCTCACATTTTCCTTTTAAGCTTTTATTGGTTCACGTGATATTCTCCTAATTGTTTTTTTCGGGGTTGTGTCACCAATTTTCATTTCCTTGGGCCTTTAAAAATACATCTATAAAAAATCCCGCGTCACGTGATTTTCAATTTATATATATTTGGGAATCTGATCTGTAGTAGGAATATGAAGACCCAGGTGATTACACTAATCATTTATTAGCCGGACGTTTCGGATCTTCACTAGGACCATCTTCAGCGACTGTGTCGACTAATGAGAAGGGGAAGGAATATTAACGATAACAGTTAAAAGAATGCATTAAATAATGGCTAAAAAAGCGGATGAAGACAAGTTAAAATAATAAAATTGACAATTATTGAGATTAAAGTAAAAACACAAATAAAATATATAGAATTAATTAATACTATCCAGTGTAATTTTAAAAAAATAATAGAAAGAAGTGAAGTTATAGCATAAAGTGACTTGAATATCAAATATTAAAGGTAACTAGAGTAAACAATAAAATAAGAAAGAACGTAGAGAGAGAAATTCTTTTTTTTAATTCAATCTTTCGGATGTTAATTTCACCCACCGATCAAATTAACATTCAAAACTTTGTAAAAAAGAAATGAATTTCTGCCTTTACTTCATTTCGTTCATCTTACAACTTAAACTGAAGCTGTACAGGAGCCGCCCAAACGAATATATATATATATATATATATATATATATATATATATATATATATATATATATATATATATATATATATATATATATATATATATATATCTATATCGAGAAATAGGTCACCTACCCAGACAATACGTCTATATATACAAATACCCTCTAATGTACGTACGCGTCCTTCGCTACGTACAAGTACGTTCACTTCGTAAGAGTAATCCGTTGATTACGAGGTATAAGAGTGCGATATTAATACAGGGGCCGATAGCGTTTAATGAGTTTACCAAGTTGCAGTTCAATGATATATTTAAAGAGAAGTGCAACCACCAGAAATCGAGACTCGGACGCGGCTCAAGCGAAATCTCACCCGGGAAAATGGAGATACTTGAGGGGGAGTTCCAGATGAGACGAGAGGAATCCCGGCCAATCCTTTGTGGACGAAACGATTCGAAGCTTGCTCTGAAGAGAGTAAGCCTTCACAAAAGAGATGGATCTGCCTGGTGAGATCCAACCTCGATGGTATAAGAGAATACCAGGGACTTTGGGAAACAGAGACACGATCTGAACGGAAGGCGACGGGTTCTCCGACTCAATCTGCCGATATTCGAAAACCCAGGGTATTTATATGACAGCCATTTTTTTGGTTTCTCCTCGTTGGCAAACTCAGACGAATGGCTGACCACCTCCGGCGGCCAGATGGATTAGCGTTTGTCGCCTGAACCAAGTCTTAATGGCCTTTACGATGTGGGCAGGAAACTTTCGGCTAGCAGTTTCCCGACTACAGAGATTAGCTCTTCATAGGCGAGATAAAAGCTTTTAACACACCCAACTTAATTAACTGCACCTGTGAGGCGGCTGATGGATATTCAAATTCTTTCTTCTTTTATTTTTTTTCTTCGGATTCAGAGATTACTCCACGTGGAGTTATACTTAAGAGACACAGAGAGGGAAGGAATTCATGAAACAAATGAAGGGGGTATTCTTCTTGGCGGCCCTTTCCATTACAATATATATATATATATATATATATATATATATATATATATATATATATATATATGCAAATTTTGTTGAAGACCATGGTATATTTCGCCGTGATCAATTTTCTTTGCCAAAGGAAATTGATCAAGGCGAAATATACCATGGTCTTCAACAAAATTTGCATTCAAGAAAGACTGTTATCCATCTACACTAATATATATATATATATATATATATATATATATATATATATATATATATATATATATATATATATGCAAATTTTGTTGAAGACCATGGTATATTTCGCCGTGATCAATTTTCTTTGCCAAAGGAAATTGATCAAGGCGAAATATACCATGGTCTTCAACAATATCTATCTATATATATATATATATATATATATATATATATATATATATATATATATATATATTTATTGCTGTTGATATTTAAAGGTCAAAATGACCCTCTAGGCCTTCTATGCAAACTGTTACCTTATATTAAAATTTACGCATGTATAAAAAATTCTATACATTAAATTACAGTACTTTCATAATTATGAAAATTCATGAGTTATATAAAGATTTCATGAACAATTGAGGAGGAGAGAGGAGCTTTAATTTTACAAAGGGTCGAATTGACTCCACTCAAGTTAATTTAAAGAAGTGTAAGGTGACGCACATTGGGCATAGGAACCCCATGTTGGATCACATACCAAAGGTGCTGAATCTAACGACCACCTACGTGGAGGATTTAGATGTACTGATTAGCATTAACTTAAAGTTAACGAGAAAGTGTGTGTTGAAGCAGATACAGAGGCTCAGTCACCGCTGGGTAACATTAAAAAAAGAGTTTAGTTTTCAGAACAAGAAAATTGTTCTCCCTTTGAATACCTCGTTCGTTAGACCTCACTTATGTAGAGTATGTGGTTAAGTTCTGGTCCCCAAGGCTTCGGAAAGAGTGCATACCAGAGTCACGAAACTGCCCGTCTTTTAGACACAGAGACTATCTGATGAGCCTGCGAAAGCTCGATCTCTTCTCACTGAAGGCCAGGAGACTGCAGATAACTGATAGAGATGTAAAATATTATTCGAGACTTCGCAAATATTGATCACCAGAAGTTGTTTACATTTATCCGGAGTAGGACCAGGAAAAATGGCTACAAGCTGGAACTTCCGCTGTTCAGAGCTACTCTGGAGGGCAACTATTTCATATATAGGATATGCCAAACATGGATAGAGTTAGTCAAAGTGACATCGTTGAGCGATTTAAGAAAATTAATGGGAGCCTTGATTAAAATAAGTAAATGTTCAATAGCAATTTATATATATCGTAAGTTGTGGAAGGTAGCTCAAAAATGTAAATTGGCCTAAATATCTTAATGGAAAAGTTCTCAGGTTTTCGATTGAATTCCCGTTGTGTTCTGTTTCTTTTTACAGATCGGTCTCTTTTTAGCATTTCTGCACCATCAGATGTGGGTGGGAGCGGTGGGTGGGGAGAGTGTTCAACTGTACATTGCTTTTCCTGAAGCTGTATCATAGAGCGTTTACTCAAAAGTACCTCCAAGGAATGGATAGCAATGTCATTTTAGGTATCCTAATCCTTGTGACTCATTCTCTCTTTCTCTTCACAATCTCTCATTCCCCTCGAGCTTTCTCTCACGCATCACTCTATCTCAAGCAAGCGCTCTCACTCAAGCTTAGTCTCTTCAAGCTCTTTCCCTAATATTTTCTCTTTCTCTCTCTGTCTCTTTTATCTCACTCTCTCTCAACCTACAATCTCATATATGCGCTTTGTACGTTTTTCCTCTTCCGCAATCTTACTTTCAAGCTCTATCTCAATCTCTCAATATCTCTCTCTCTCTCTCTCTCTCTCTCTCTCTCTCTCTCTCTCTCTCTCTCTCTCTCTCTCTCTCTCTCTCTCTCTCTCTCTCTCTCTCTCTCTTTCTTTCTCAGGATCTCTTTTAAGATATCTCAAGCTCTTTCCCTACCCAGCTTTCTCCTACAAAACCTTCACTTGTGTTCAGCCCAAACATTTCGTGTAGTCATAAAGTGAAATAAATTTAAATTCCAATCCGTGCGGGTTAGGCGTTTCTTTAACGCTATAAATTTCAATTTCATTTGTGACATTTTAAATAATCTCTTTTTTAACATGCCTATCGTCAAATTTGATTGTACTCGTTGTGGGGCTTCGTTTAATAAGGAAAATACGCTCCCACTAGATCTTATAACATTATAATATGTCACTTTTGTCTTTTAAAGAGGGCATTCGAGGTAAAATTAGCAAACGCGATGAATGAAATTAGATTAGAAGTAATCTCTATAAGGAGAGACGTTGTTGCAACTAACCGTAAAATAGACGAACTGCCCAACGGTGTACGGCCATCCGTTGATGAATTGCGAGGGAGGGAAAATCGCGTTCAATGCCACAGATTGAGCCATACGGAGAGTAAAGACCCGCATGGGATTAGAAATGAGCAAGCGCGTATCTTAAATTCATATAGACCCCTGGAATCACAATTTAGACCGGTTAGATACAAAGCTAAACAAACGAGAGTTACAGACCGTTTTGAAATACCCCTTTTTTTTTAATCCATTCGCCTTGTTAACTCTAATCGAGCGGGGAAACAGAGAGCATTCTAATCGGTGCCTCTTTAATAAAAAAACAGGATTCAGAATTCCAAGCACGTAATCATCTAAGCGTAGGAAAACTCTGCCTACCGGGCAGAGAAATGGAAAATCTGAATGGACAGTGCGAAGACCGCGTTATCCTTACCCTCGTTGGTGGAAACAACATACACCGATTCGACATAACCCCAACCGAAATTGTTCACCAAGCGAGGGACCAAATTATATCGGCCAAAGCGAAAGCAACTAAAGTAGGCGTAATTGCTATAATTCCGAGATTAAAATCGACTCTGAGAATGCAGTCAAGGTCAATCTACACTAATGAATGCCTTAAACGTTAATGTCAGGGAATGGGGGTTAAGTCTTTCAATTTCTGGAACGATTTTCAGGACCAACCGTTGCTTTTTCATAATGATGGCATACAGTTGAACCCAATTGGGAATTTGAGGCATGGCAGAATAATTGATAAAAGCGTACGAGATATTTATGGTCCGGAAGTTATTTGCCTCCAAGGCACAGATGCGCCGGGCCGGATTTCATGCGAAGAGTGAATAAACTTGGGTGGGCAGGTAAATGTCCTAGGCCTACGATAGAGGGATGCTGTTATTTAAAAGGAAAATTACAATGTATTTACGCAAGTGTTCGGAGTTTTAGGAACAAACTACCCGAATTTGAAGCCATGATCCAAGAGGGCGATTACGATATCGTATGGATTAGCCAGATTTGGTTGGATATAGTTTTAAGAGACTTTATATCGGAATTTACTATAGAAAGGTACAAAATTCCTAATAAAGACCGTGTAACTGCGAGAGGCGATGGTGTGTTAGTTTACGTAAAAGAGGAAATAAATGCAAGAACGATGGGCGTGACGACCGTAAATATAAAGAGTGAAGTTCTGTTAATAGAGCTCGAGTGTGCTAAAAATAATAAAATTAGCTTAGTTGTTACTCATCTCCCCACATCCCAAATAGAATCAGAGGACGTATTACTCTTTGAGTGTTTTTCATCTATGGTGAGGAAAAGAAAAACAATAATTTGTGGGGATTTCAATTACCCTAACCTTAACTATACAAACTATATTTCGGATAAGGTAGGGGGAAGATTAGTCAATGTCATTCAGGATAATTTTCTTATTTAAAAGGTAGAGGAACCGACGCTTGATCAAAATATACTTGATTAATTGTCACAACAGAAGAGACTTTAGTAGAAAACGTTTGCGTGGGTGAGCATTTAGCGACGAGTGACCATAATGTAATTGGGTTCAAGATTAATACAAGCGTAGAGGTAAAGGAGAGTATACAACTAATCCCACGAATTGGGAGCTGCAATTTCGAAACTTTTCGTGACTGGATTAGGAGGATAAACTGAGAAAGTTGTTTCCATAATAGGACAGTACAGGGTATGCACTCGGAGCTACAGCAAAGTGTGTGCTCACTCTGAGTTCAGACTTGGTTAGATACGTTTTCCATAAGCATCGGAAATTAAAAAGGGCACCGTGGGTTAGTCCTTTAATAATAAACTTAATTCGGGAGAATGATACGTACACTCTTGAAGGCTGGTAAAGCGGGACGTTAGGGAAGCTAAGCGGAAATATGAAAAAGATCTTGCCTTAAATTTGAAACACGAACCGAAACGGTTTTATAGCTACGTAAATAGTAGAAAGCCCATAAAAAGTTCAATATGGCCGATCAGAAGCAAAGATAGTGGTGTTATGACAGACGTCCCAGACCAAATTGCTAAAATATTAAATGAGCACCATGCAAGCGTTTTTACTGTGGAGGGAGTGACACAATTAGCAACACTAGGCGAGGAAATTATCTTGAAAAACAAAATATTATATCCACCATTAATATGTATAAATAAAAGTGAGATTATCACATACATTAATAAAATGAAAAATCGAAAGTACCCAGGCCCGATGGGCTATACCCAACCCATCTTAACGAACTAAAGAATGAATTAGCAAGACAAATCTGCACGGTTTACAATCAAGGAAAGCCTAGTTCTAATAGAATTCAAACGTGCAAATGTTACGCCGATATTCAAAAAAGAGGAGAAATCTGAGCCTATTAATTTCATCTTATCCACCAAACTTCTGTAATTGGGAAGCTCTTGAAGTCGATAATTAAAAATAGATTGGTGAGTCATCTTAAGGCGAATAATTTAATCACAGACACCCAGCATGGATTCAGATGAGGGTGCCCGTGCCTACCCAATATACTCGAATTTTTTCATAACATGATTTGCATCTACAATGAAACTAATGCGATGGCTCAAAGTAAGGCTCTAATTTACTTTGAGTTTAAAAATATGGTTGATACAGTTCCACCCGAAAGGCTATCGATGAAAATTAGAACGATTTGAGTGAGGGAAAACATACCTCAAATGGATTGAAAACTGGCTCTCAGATCGTTCACAGTGGGTTGTTGTCTAGACGATTACACGATCAATTGATTGAGGCATTCAAAATCTTAAAAGGATTTACGAATATTAATTAAAAGATATTGTTCCAGATGGACGAAAGGGCCAATAGACTCCAAAACGGTTTCACATTAGTAAGTAAATAAGCGTTTTAACTCTATTGTAGCTCAAAATTTCTTCAGTTTTAGGATCACGCAAACGTGATCCTTCTCCAAAATGTAGTAGAAAGCACGTTAGTAAATATGTTCCAAAACCGACTTGATGAGTACTTCAATAGTGTAAATATAACATAGTAGGAGCATAGATGAAAACGTCCTCTATAAGGAATTAAGGAATAAAATGAAATGACAAACAAAAAAATGCCAGTGACGTCCCCCTGCATGGCATGGAGTGAATGTGTATTCTCTGTTTCCTTTTCTGTTTTTCCTTTCCGTATATTATTTTGATCACTCGCAGGCGAAGCCTCCGGGAGAAGAGAGTGCTGTCCTATCACTCCTCCCCCCATTCGGAGGGTCGTATACGTGCATTTGAGGGATGACAGAACTTGCATATCAAAGGGTACACATGTAGATAAGTGTGTACCGACAAATTTAAATTATTAAAAAAACAAACAAACATCATAAAAAAAGCATGATACACTAACATTAGATAGTGGTATTCTTATGGGGGTAGGTTTTGGCTGAGGTAACTGAGGTAAGCCCCTTCAAGAGTGATGCGTTTGCAAGGGGAGATTTGTCACCGAATTTTTGGTACCAATCCTGGGGTTTGCTTGACTCGGCTGGGCGGCTGCCTAGCTGCTTCCTCAGTGAATGCCTTGTATTCACAAGGCTATGACTCCAAAAAGACAGCTCTCCTCTTGCTTAGTAGCCTGGGTAAATGGGCGATCGAAGCTTCCTTAAAAGGTAAAAGGAATTTTAGAGCTGGATTCAAATGACTTTATTCGGCGGGGGTGTGGACTAATTTTAAGGGAATGAACTGAAAATATCTCTATGCTTCTTCCTTTCTACTTAAACATAAGCGATGTAAAATTGACCAATCATTGTTAAGGAAATATTTAAGGGCAAACTAACGTTACCCGATTTTTCAACATAAATATAAGCGACACAAAATTGACCAATCAGCGTTAAGAAACTTTTTAAGGGCAAACTAACGTTAGGCGGTTTCTCAACAAAATTGACCAATTAGCGTTAATAAATTTTTTAAGGGAAAACTAACGTTAACCGGGTTTTCAAACATAGGCGCTACAAAATTGACCAATCATGGTAAAAAAAAAATTAAGGGAAAGTTTACGTTAACTGATTCTTCAGACATAAGCGCATGTAGAGAGTAATCAAAGGCGCTCGACAAAGTATGGCTAAGGGGGATGCAATACAAGATCCTCCAGCTGGGTTTAAGCGCTTGAAAAAACTCTCTGTGAATATGTCATGAAGAGGTCGGCTTACGTCAGTATAGGGCGCACGGATGGCGCCGCCTTTCAACTACAGGCAGAATTGCCTCAAGGCGGGTGTCTCAGTCCTACTCTATACGCGATATATACAGCCGACATCCCAGAACCAAGCAACCCCACTAACCTAAACATACAGTTCGCCGATGGTATAAGCCAACTCATCGTTTTTGGATATAGAAATGCGCCAATGCAAGCCCGAATGACCGCCGAACAAATAAGAAACTTTAATGAATATGAGTCAAAATGGAAAATTCGAACTAATGGTGACTGTCGTAGGTTAGCCGAGATTATATATATATATATATATATATATATATATATATATATATATATATATATATATATATATATATATATATATTTATTTGTTTTACTTATTTTTAATAAACCAAATAAACTTTAACTTGAGGCGTTGTTCGTGCCTAGGTGATCACTTGAGGATCGTTCTCTAAGAGTGCTAATCTTTATTTTTATTCTAGTGAATGAATAAAAGGGGTTTCTTTCTTGACTTTATCAATTATTGCCATTTTAACTCGTTCGAGGAAAATTAAAACAGTGCTTTTACTAAAAAAATAGACTTTAATGAACATAAACCATCTCACTAAATAACATAAAACAAATACAAATATAATACACCTAAAAAAAAGAAAATGGGATTACTGGGTGAGCTCTCGAAGCTCAATTCGAGATAGAATTTTACGCGGGGGAACAATTTTAAGTTAATATCTTTGTCCTTGGCCAGACATCCAATATACTAATTATTATGCTGTGGGACATAAACAACAGGATTATTCTCTACTTACATAAGGTAATGGATATTAAATACCCGCGACCAGTTAGACCATCCTCGGAGATTTTGGTCCGAGTTGGTTGTTGTCTCAATAGATGGCGTTCGTTGATCTGCCTGTCGAGTTGACGGGGGACGTCACGAGGGATCTGGGTTGGATGCATGCTCAAGCGAAAGCTTAGTCTTTCTTCTTTTCTTCCGGACGAGATGAAATCGTTGTCTTCTTTTTTTTTCTATCTAGTCGGTGTTTGTCCAACTCAGATAGAATAAGATTTGGAGTCCTCAAACTGGCTAGCTTGATACTCGATATCTTGGGCCTCGAACGACCAAATAAGGAAATAAAAAACTGAAATAGAGAGGAACCACCCATGGGCCAAAATTAAAGAACTCATTAAATTTAACAACCACACCCATGTTTTCAAAATACAATTCGAAACCATGTGATGGCTACAAAAGCCAAGACTAAGGGAATTCTTGCATTTAACATGAGAATCCCATCTGAAACCATTGAACAGGAGAAATTCCACAACATACAAATGTGTTTCTCTTGTTCAAGCTTGAAAATCATACCAGCTTCAACTGCCTGAACAAGGATAAGAAGATGTGTTCGGAGTTCGGTCGAGAAGGTCATCGCTTTCAAAGGCTGCTTCAACCACCCAAAAATGCCTAAACTATGGTGTCGAACACAGAACCATGGCCCTAAACTGCCCGAGGCGAAAACAAATCATAAGAAGAAAGGAAGAGGATGCGCGAACCCGAAGCAATCAGAGCTACGCGGCCGCAGCATCAAAAACCACACCTCAAATTATAAACCCTACGACAAACCTGAACAATGAGATGAGCGCGAAAATTCTAACTTGCACAATTCACGCTCACATCAGGAACATGGGAACGCCAGGATGCTACGAGAAGGAGCTGAACTCAATGCTCCAAACGAACAATTTGACGATAGTTAAGGTGCCTACAACCCCAGATTCGGCAAAAAAAATTAAACATGGCAGTCGCCCAACCAAAATTTTCAACCACAGAAAGTGCCAAAGAGAAGAAAAAAAAGAGGATAAGGTGACGCTAGAAGAACTAGAAACCGCACTCTACGCCTTTAAACAAAGAGCACAGGTCGTTCGGGGCTGACGAACCTAAACTTCGTCAAAGCACCGAGATGCATACGGGAAGGAATGCTCAATATTTTTAACGCCTGCATTAATATAGGCCACTTTCGCGACGCATACAAATCGGCAAAGATGATCTTTATTGCCAAGCCTGGAAAACTCCCAACGAGAAAGGAGAGCTATCACCCAATATCCCTTCTGGAAATTAAGGACTCGTCGATCACTTGGAGGGGAACTCGCTTTACAACAACCAGCAATACAGTTTCAGGAAAAAAAAAGATATACATGGCTCTAGTAAGATCAACTCTAATATACCCTTCAGCAACTCTCTTCAGTGTCTCAAATACGGCACGAAAAGAGTTGCAAAGAATATAGGACAAGTGCGTGTATATTATAACAAACACACGCAGAAGGGAAAGGAAGAAGGTAGAAAAATTACACAGATCGGTTAAGATCACACCGCTCAACATTATACTAAAAGCAAGAGCAGAAGATAAAATAACATCTAATACTACCGACGAGATCAGAGCACTCCTAGGTGAAACTCAACGAAATCCATGCCATGCAAGATTCCCAAGCAGCGCCGGCAAGCTTGGAAATGAAGTTGTCCAGTTTTATGCATAATAAGACGAACCAATGTCGACCAAAATGACAACCGGCAATGAAAATACCTAACCAAATTAGCCTAAAAACCCGAACAAGATAAACTCAACCCAAGAAGACTACAAAAATAAACAAGAAAAACAAGAAGAAGAAACAACCAACGAGAAGATAGTACGTAAGTACCAAGAACACAACAAACAAACATAAGAAACGATAACAAAAACAACTACATCAAACACAATCACGTCAACACAAAGCAGTACGATGAAAACAAAATTAACAAGTAACTCAAAAAACATAGAAACGTAAGAAATACACCTTAACAACAGCGAATAAACACTTAACCAAGAATACGACAAGAATACAGAGAATACAAATAAACGAATTCAAAGGTTTGAATGCCAAACTCATACATATATATGCATGTATATGTGTACATGTAAATACATGTGATCACACTAAAACAAACAAATAAAACAACAATGATACTAACATTAAAGAGATTAGCCTGGTCTTCAGGCAACTTTGCAAAACTTGCAACTCTTCTACTTCCTTACTCTTCACCACTATTCCCCACACCCCATCATTCTTGTACACTATTATCTCTTACACTCACATACTCACCACTTCCCCACAATTAATCTATCAATCTTCAAACATAAGCGTTACAAAAATGATCAATCACATTCAAAGATTATAAAATTTCATAAGGCTACAAAATGCTCATCTATGAGCGTGCTTTTGTGCTCTATATGCGCGTCGGACACGCATTCTTAGAGGAGCTGTAAGAGCGCCTCTACGAAGTGTCTGAATTGCGCTGGAGAACATAAGACTCTCTCCATGGCTCGCCCGGTTAAGAAACAAATCTTAAAGAAAAAGGCTAACCAGAAAAAAACAAGAGGAAGAAATAAAGGCGAATAGCACCTACGCCAAGGTTGCTAAAAGCTGCTGTAGCGGAGTCCAAGTGAAATCCTACATTTTTCCACGTCGAGAACGAGAACTCAACCAAAATTATGTGTTGCATCTATTATGCTCACATTGCAAATCTCTCCTCTCCGGGGTGCTTTGCAGATGAACTTAATAGAATGCTGACGCATAATGGTATGGAGAAAATGTGGTTTTCCCCAAACCCACGGTCGGAGGAGATTCTGAAGATTAGTCTCAAACCCCAGTGCGAGACTAGCTGCCAGAAGCTCCCAACCCCCAGCAGTGCCACAACCCCAGCTTACTCCAGGGACCCCAGGGACCCCAGGATCCAGGCTGCAAAAGCACGCACCGAAAAGCAGAACAAAACGCAAACTCCACAGAACACAACCTCGAACACTCATACACATATGCAGGTAGATAATGAGGCTACGAATACTAAGACGGCGAGACTCGAGGCGGGGGAGGGGGGGCACGTTCGCCCCGCTCACGGAAAACCTCACAGCCTCAGAGACGGCCGAAATCGTCCTCTTCTTGTAAGAGGGAATCTAGGCACGCTTACCATTCAAGGAAAATTAATTTGAAGGTATTCGCTGCCAAAAGGTCCCCTTTTCCTAAGGAGATGGATGTCCTTGACGTTTTAGAAGGTGTAATAGCCGGAAGATACAGATGGGAATTCACCTCAGACGACTACAACGAAAAACAAGTCGAGGAGGCTCTACTCCAAGGCTCGATCAAGCTGACACCGGAAACCTTTATCACCCTTACTGACGGTGAATACAGAAAGAAGCCAACAGGAAAAACCATCACGCCACCTAACACTCTACAAGAACCTGAGCTCGTAAGAGAATAAGTCCAAAAACAACTTGACCACACATAAGAACCCTTAGTGAACTAGAAAATGGAGACTTTAAAAATACTACACTTTAACTCTGACGGCTGGACGAACAAACAGACAATATACGGTAACGTAAGAAGACAATGCTTCCCAGACGTTATATTTATTTCAGAACATAGGATGAATGACACAGACAGACTAAAAATTTTCCCCTACTAAGTCTTAACCAAAAATCACAGCAGAGAACGTTTCGACGGTTGTGCTATAGCTGTGAAAAGAGGTCTTGACTTAAAATCAATAAGTGGACTCGACGAGTCTTATCTCGCTGTGGAGGTCCGTACGGCAATGGGACCTCTGGTCCTGGCAACAGGGTACCAGCCACCAAGGAGGGTGTACTTGCCCCTTCCCAACTTCCTGCAGCTATGTGGTCAAGGCAAAACCGTTCTCTTTGCCAGCGACCTCAATGCAAGGAGTGCTGCTTCAGACTATACGTCGACCAACCCAGCAGGCAGGAATCTTGAGACACTTATTGAAAGACAAATCATGACAAGAATTGGACCAAACTTCCCAACATACATCACCCACAGATCAGCCACCAAGCCAGATATAGTGCCCACTAGCAAGATGTTCCCATACAACTACTTCATTGAGCCGGGTCTCCCTATTCCCAGCGACCACCAGGCTATCCTTATAAAAGTTTCAACCTTCCCCATTTAAGTCCCTATCCCAGAACGCAAGAGCTACGCTCGAGCCAATTGGGATAAGTATAAACAACTCTTCGAAAATTACAACCCTGACCCCTTAACTAATGCCACCTATAAGAAATTGATAAGGAGGTGGATAAAATTAATGATAATTTATTAAGAGCCTATAAGGAAGCCCTTCCCCGAGTTAAATATAAAACTCTTCCTGCCCCTTCATGGACCCCAAGAATGAAATCCCTCGCGAGGGAATATAGGGAACGGATAAATGAAGTGAACCTCACTGGTCCCAACATCACTACACACAGACAAACACGACACATTCGTGACGAATTAATGACTCTTATTAGGGGCCAACAGAATGTACTTTGGAACAATTTAATTGTCAGACTGAACATAGAAACCGACTCACGTACATTCTGGCAGACTGTTAAAAGACTAAGAGGTGGACAACCACCAAAGTCATTAAACTTAGACGAGAAAATACGGAAATTACTGACGTGGAAAAAATCGAAGAGGAATTCAGGCTCTTTTTGGCATCTATATTTAAGATATCCCCAGAAGAGAATGATGACTTTGATTTAGACTTCGAAGACGGAATTATAAACGACTTGAACGACCAGATACACAGAACCCATCCTCACCATTGTGTATCATAGGAAAGAGAAATGGAGGGACTCAGCGGTAGAATTACTGCCGAAGAGCTCTCAAAAACCTTAGTCCTTTCGTCAGCGAGCACCAGGGCGTTCAGGACTGACAAGGGAGAATTTTATTCGAGCCCCGCTTTACATCCTTCTGTGGCTTATGAATATCATGAATGCCTGCCTGAACGTAGGTTACTTCCCTGACCATTGGAAGGTAGAAAAAATGACATTCATTCCCAAACTCGGTAAGCCACTGGACAGTCCAGCTAACTTCAGGCCTATACCTCTCTTAGAATCTGCAGGGAAAGTCTTGGAGAAGATATTGGCAAACAGGGTAAACTCGTTCCTCGAGGATAATATTTGCCATAACAACCAACAACATGGCTTCTGAATGAAGCGAGGAACGGACACGGCGCTAGCCGTGATTACTGAGAAGTTAGCAAAAGTAAAAGCTAAAAGACACCACGCAAATCTGGTACTTCTTGACGTCAAAAAGGCCTTTGACAAGGTATGGAGGAGAGGCCTGCAATATAAAATCCTACAACTGGGCTTTAATCCAATACTTGAAAGGATCCTATGCAATTACGTAATGGAGAGGAGGGCATTTCTGAATATCAAGGATTACAATGGCCCCGAGTTTAAGCTCGAGGCGGGGGTGCCTCAGGGTAGGTGCATAAGTCCCCTGCTCTACAATATATACACCTTCGACCTTCCCCGACCTCTGACTGAAGGTTCGTTGTACGTCCAATTTGCGGACGACATAACAATTATATGTACGACGCCTTATCGGAATGCGAATTACATGGCCCGGAGTACGACGGTGGAAATCAAAAAACATCAACTCTTTCGAGAGAAGATAGAAGATATCTACCAATGTACAAAAGCTCCGTGTAATTCCACTATTTTGACGGACACTCACAAACATCCGTGTAGGGGGTGTAAGCATCCCATACATCACGGAGGGCATGGTTCTAGGACTCCATATTACGACTGGTGGGTATGAGAGTCATGTAGCAAAAACTACATCGAATGCACAGAAGGACTTGGGAGAACTTTTCAAGTTCATAAACCTGAGTAACCCCAACAAACTTAAGATCTACAATGCATGCATTCGATCAAAACTCTTGTACCCGCCAGTCCCTATGTACGCAGTTTCCAAGGCCCAAGTCCTTAAACTGCAAAGGGTCCAGAATATGGCGATCTACATCATAACAGGAACCCGAAGGAGAGATATGAGAAGGCAGAATAAACTCCATGGTGAACTCGGGATTACCCCCATAAACGTGGAGCTTCACCTGAGAGCAACTAAGATCCGGGACAAAGTGCACTGGTACCTCCCTCCCGAGTTTGTCCCCAAGCATATAGATTTTGATAACATAGGACGCACAATACCCTTTAAAAGTAGTAGACTACTCATTGACGATGACGTAGACCCAAGGTTCACTTAGATTCTACTTTAAAACACAAATCGCAAACAAAGTGTGATAGAACGGTCTGAGGCCGCTTTGATTCAGCCTCTATCACATGTAAAACACATGCTTACCCCCGTGCATCCTGCGAGCGGAAATAGAAGGCGCGTTATCGCCCATCATAGCCAATGTTTAATCAAGGAGGTTCACTAGCCCGTTTCGCCTCCATGCCTCGATCTTGCCAGATTCAATTAGGCCTATGGGCAGATAAGATATTTTCCCAGGCGCCACCGGGACGTTTCCTCGAAGTCCCCACCCAATTGTCTCCTACGCCATGGGGATGGCTCGGGCTATTTATACCATAGCTTTTCCCAATTGAAGCAGATCCAGATTATCTTCGCGAGGCACCAAGCCGATCCGGTCTCCCTTGTGCACCTAGGAACTCTACCGAGAAAGCCCTTATTGTCAAGAGGACAATATCCCTTAAGTGCCAAGGTTCGTGCCCTTCGAGACGCCAAGTCAACAAGGCCCCTCTGTTGTTCAGAAAGAGAACAACATTAGAACAGCCATTGTTCTTCAAGCCCGTTCGTCAAGAAACGGTTCTCGTTCCCAAGACATCAAGTCAGGATAATTTAATTCCCCCTTTTTAACGTTCTTCAAGAGAACGCTTGGTTACAACAATAACCTCCATTGTTCATCTAGAACATCTCCGATATCCCGTCACAAGGATCGCTCGTATTTCCGATCCCCACTTCGCTCTCACTTCTCGAAGACAGTCCTTTCCCCTCGTTAAGGACAACCCCCCGAAGAACCCCTTCTCCTGGAAATCGCCAGTTGGACCGAAGATTCCTTCTCATCGTCTTCCTCTGCACGACAACCTTGTAATTACGTAAGCTAAGCATTACCTTTAATCATTTAACCTTTTGTCAACGCAATTCTGTGCTTTAAACGGTTTAGCGAACCATTCCCCCTTTTTGTTTGTTTGCCGTTTTAAATCTCTCCAAATCTTAATCCTCAGATTAGTCAGATTTCCCATGACCTTTTTCATTTCCTGTGTTTCTCCCAATTTTAATCCCCGTTTATGTAAACATTTTTTTCGGGTGTTGTTGATAGTTTAATTAATAAAACTCTATTTTATTAATGGTAGCCATATTATTTATCCTTGTGCTCCGTTCCACTTCTTAAGTATATTGAAGATAAATAAGCCTCTCCAGGCCACCCACCTTTTTGAACTAACCTCGGTCAATCAGATTACCACGCACTCGAAATATAGAATAATTCCCTCAACGAATAGTTATATATAGTATATAGTCGGGAGCCTATTCTACGTCACAAAGCCAAATGATATTATTCACTATATTAGCAAGTGCTAATATTTTTCTAAATTTCCCCCCAAATTTTGTGCGAAAAACTCGCCAAAAATTCAAAATACAATAAAAACAAAAAACATAACAAAAACAAAAAAAAAATATAAAACACCCTCAAAAGCTTGGCATAAACTACCCGGATAAGAAAATGCAAATCTTCACAATTAATCAAGTAGAGAGCAAACAAACCCGCTGCTACAAAGGCTTGAATACCTTCTACCCTACATATATATATATATATATATATATATATATATATATATATATATATATATATATATATATATATATTTATTTATCATATATTATATACAAAACGCAAAGAAAGCAAGAGATGCCCTTTCACCGGGGACCTGTCTTTCACACTTCTTTTCATTTTCGCTTTCCTATAAATTTTCCCATTTTTCCCACTATTTCTCTTACTAAAACCCTTTATTGCTATATTCCTCACTTTTATGCCCAATGTCCAATGATTCTATAACGTGGTTCTGCACCACAGGACTCCGTCCCGATAAAACAGAATGTTTTAGCACATTATAAATCAATACACAAATATCTTATAATTATATACATATTGGCATTTTAAAATAATGCTGTGCGACGAATAATGGGAATTAAATGGTGGGATAGTGTCAAATACCAGAATCAGAGAAATAACGGGGGTGCAAAGGATCGATGAGTTTGTTAGATTTTGCCGATGGAAATGGTTAGGTCATGTTTATAGAAAGCAGGGTATAGTTTGGGATATACCAGAGTTAGTGGTCCCTGGTAGAAGAGGTAGAGGTAGGCCTAGGGAGACTTGTATAAGGACTATGAGGCGAGAAGCAGGAGATGATTGTTTGGAAGATCTTGACGCATTAGCTCAAGATAGAGCGTGGTGGCTGAGTTCATTGAGGCCCTATGCATCCCCGTGGGTGCCACAGGAAATGATTGATTGATTGATACATAAACTTATTTCATTGTACTATGACGTTCTTAGGAACCTTCTGACGAAAGCTCTGCAACTCATCACTACGAACAAACATTTAATTGAGCGTTCGCATGTATGAGGTGCATATCCTTCTTGCGAACAAATCCTCTCATTACAAACTTCCCGTGTGTATGCAACACAAGACTTTAACTAACCGGGGACAGGAGATGGATCAAATACAATTTAAGGTTAAGGATGATTATATGGACTCTTTTGTTTTACACGAATAAATATTTAGAAAAGATGGTACCAAGGATCTTTAGCAAATGTTAATCGTCAACTGGAACGAGTATAAACGCTTGCTTTACTGCCATTCACTTATGTATCTGGAACGGATTCCACGTTACTGTAATTATTGCCACTATTCTCCGTTAATTCTCCTTTATTCTGTTCCGGTGGATCTACAATTACAGGGAAATTTACAATAGATTGACTATTCGTTGGTTGCGAACAATTCTCACCTCTGTTATTAAGTACATTTGGCAATTTTGTCGGTTTTACCCTATCCATTGATACCAGATCCTGATGTCCATTAGGGAATTCTAATTTATATACTCTGTCGTTGCGTTCGATAACACAGTACGGGCCTGGATAAGGCGCTTCTAAGGGTTTACGAACGCGATCAACCCGGACCCAGACATGCATGGCATCACGTAATTTCTTGGGTACGAACGGTTTCGGTACCGAGTGCAGATGTCCTTCAGAGGTTTGTGTAAAATTAATTTGAGACATGGTTTTTGCTAATTCAGTGACGAATTTGGAGTTAGCTTTTGATGATGAGGATGAAACTAAGGGTTTTGGGCAAAGAAGGGTTGTTCTTGTGACTGCAGTAAACGGAGAAAACCCCAAATCATTCTGCAGAGATCGGATGCCTTAGAAAAACAACTGGTAGAACCATTAACCATCCTTGCCGACGAGCCATTATATAGCCCTTCAAGGTTATATATGACCTTTCTACGATCTCGTTTGGAGTAGGTGGGTACGCCTTAGTTCGCAGGCGATGGAAACCAACGAGGCTTGATAATTCCTTAAAAAGTTCAGATTCAAATTGGGTTCCTCTATCAATTATTACATATAAAGGAAGGTCAAACCTGGAGAGCCAACCGTCTAAGAAGGCACTTAGTGGCGAGGAGAAAGCAGAAACTAATGGCTTGTCGACCTTCGATCATGTGTATGAAGTGAATCACAGCAAGATACGCAGCCAGGATTTTCCTGTCATAAGTGGAGTATGCTTGCTGTGTTTTGCTCAACTTGATGGAGAAGAATGCTACTTGCTGCAGAGACACATTCATTATTTGATGAAGCGCTGCACCAACTGTGAATAAAGAACTGTCGGTCACTAATTGGTACGTCGAGTCATTCGGTAACTGGTAACGTAACTTGACTGAGTTTGCCAAGGCTTCCTTAGTAGCGTTAAACGCTTCCCGTGCAACACCATTCTAGACAAGCTCTCGAGTCTTAGGTTGGAGTCATGCGAGTTCAGTCAGAGGAGCTGCAATTGCAGCACAATTAGGCATCATCCGTTCGTAATAGCCTAACGACCAAATATCGATGAAGTCCTTTATAGTCCGTCGGTAAGGGCATTTCGCTGATCTATGAGACCTTCCTCGCTGGAGGGCATATTTCTGCAGCTGAGACATGGTAGCCTAGGAAATCAATCTCCTTCTTTATGAAATCGCACCGTTCGATGGATATACATAGATTTTTCTTCGCTAATATCTTAAAAACTTGGTCCAGATGTTCAATATGTTCATTTGTATTCTCTGAGAAAATTAAAATGTCGTCGATATAGACGAAAACGAATTCCAAGCCACGAAATAAATTATCCATATGGCATTGAAACGTGCAGCTTGCATTTTTAATACCGAAAGGCAATCTAAAAAAATCCCAGAGCCCAAATGGCGTTGAGACAGCAGTTTTTTCAATGTCTGCTTGATTTATCGGAATCTGATGGTATGCTTGAACTAAATCTAGGCGGGAGAAAACTGTTTACCCATGGAGATGGTCAACCATGCTTTGAATTCTTGGCAGGGGATAATGATCCGTTTGTTTATGGCCTTGAGGGATCGAAAAATCACCCACAACTCTATATTTGCTTGAGGTTTTCTTTTGCAACATATGAATGGGTAAGCCCATGGTGAGTTTGATGGACGCACCACACCTTCTTTCCACAGAGCCTCGAATGTTGCTTTGTAAATTTGTAGTTTCTCTATTGGAAGTGGCTTTGGGCGTGCGAAAGTTGATGAAACGCTACCAGTCTCAATAGTATGTACAACGGAGTTAGGTGGGGGAGAACTAACATCTACAAACTTTGGATTGTATATAGAATCATATTTTGGTAACATAACCCTGAAATTGGCTGGGAGATGGGAGAGGTCATTAATGATTAATGATATCAAGGGTTCACTGGACTGTTTAACTTTGTATACTAGCCTAGTCTGGTTATCAATGAGGATACCACGAGACAATCCACTAAAAGATCAAAATGAGCAAGAATGTCGGCTCTTAATAATGGCAACGTAGTATCCGCAACTACGAACATCCACCTAAATGAACGACGCAGACTATTGACAACTATATCTAATTGCACTTAACCGTGTACCTTTATTTTTCCTCCATTAGCAGTAGCGATTTTTACACTCGAATTATGCATCTCTCAAAATTGCACAAGATTAAATGGAATTATAGATACGCTCGCAACTGTATCTATTAGATATTCACTATTCTCCTTATTAAGTTTGGCAGCGACAGTGAGTAAAGACGGCACGCCAGTTGTCGCATTTACTGCAGCCTGCCGTTCTAGATTTCCGAGGGGGCTGTGGGACGATGGTCTGGATGATTGTTGCATCTGTACGTTTTCACCTCGCTTTGGTCATCTGCATCACGGTTTAAAAAATATTATTCGACCTAAAGTACAAATGTGAAAGGCACACAACGGGCTTTTGGTTATTGCGGAACGGTCGTAACCCTAATGGTTCACATTTTGTATTATCACTATTATTTTGGTACGACACAAAATTTAATCGATTACCATCGGGGTACGCGCCGATGGGCACTGAAAGCGCTCCTTTTGTATATTGCACATTATTCATTGGATCATTACAACTATCATTTACATTGAGGGCATTTACATTGGGAAAAGATGTGGCACCACTTTCACTTGTTTGCATATTATTTACACTAAAACACTATACCCTGTAAAATGGCATTAGTTCGCCTGCCAGTTACCCTAATTGGCTGAGAGTCAAATCTTTCTGCGTGGCGATAATGAGCGCAATGTTTGGAGGTAAGGACTGGACGAACTTATCTCGCAATGTCCTCACCCACTCCAACTTGCAGTGCTCTCTTTCATAGTTCTTCGAGATTAACTGATGGTGGTCCGGGAAGCCGGGCAAGATGCAATTAATTTCTCGAAGAGTTCAAGCTTCGTCCTCTCAAAAAGTCCAATGACTTCTGTTCGTAGGAGAGAGTAGTTCTGCGATGAAAGGACGCAGCAGAAAGAGGATCGACTGTCTTGGGAGGTAAAGCAGCAAGGATAATGTAAAATTTTATGTCCTCCCGAATTATCATCGAATTGTGGAACTGTGCTTCCACTATTTTAAAACATTCCGTTACAGCTGCTTCATTAAGACAGGAGGTTATATCGTAATTGAGTTGACAAACTGCAATTCTTGGTTTGGAAAATGAGCAGCGTGTTGCCCGCTTTGTGAATCCACTCCTGTTTGATCACTTCTTGTTCGACGTGAGAGAGTCTACCAGTTATGAATGTAAGTTGATTGCGGTAGAGGTAGCTGAAGTAAGCTTCTTTGAGAGTAATGCGATTACCAAGGGGTTATTTGTCACCAAATTTTGGTACCACTTTTGGGGCAGCCAAATGGCTTGCTTGACTCGGCTAGGCGGCTGCCTAGCTTAGCTGCTTCCTCAGTGAATGCCTAGAATTCACAAGGTTAGGACTTCAAAAAGAAAGCTCTCTTCTTGCTTAGTAGCCGGGGGTAAATATGTGATCGAAGCTTTCTCAAAAGGTAAAAGGAATTTTAGAGCTGGATTCAAACGACTTTATTCGGCGGGAGCGTGGACTAGTTTTCAGGAAATGAACAGAAAATATCTCTATCCTTCTTTTTTTCGATTTAAAAAATTGACCAATCATCGTTAAAGAAATTTTTAAGGGCAAACTAACGTTAGCCAGGTTTTCAAACATAGGCGCTACAAAATTGACCAATAATGGTTAAAAAATATTTAAGAGAATGTTAACGTTAACTTATTCTTCAGACATAAGCGTTACGTTAGATGATTCTTCAGCGTTGACTTGGAAGAAAACTTGGATTATTTCACGTTCAACTAGAAATCACAGCCGGCAAAGGCAGAAAAGTCGACGGCAAGAACAAGAAAACCTCAACGATCTTTGCCTTTTTCCCACGGGGACTATAAGAACAATTTTATACGGAGCCATGTATAGCCGACTCAAGTCTGGCTAAGCCCCCTCGCAGTCCCCTCCCCCTGGAGCATGGGGGCTGAAGTAAACTGAACTGCCATTCATCAATCTCGCCCCAACTATGTCGGTCCACTTTGATAGACATAATTGGAGATGTAGAGGAAAGCAGGTTTGAGGATTAGCCCACTGCGGAACTCTACGGAAGAGAACACCTGGTTACGAGGCGATTCTGAAAGCTTTGGGGAAGAGTAGGCTCTAATCTCTAAGGGTAGTTTCCGTCCAAGACCACAGAGAGACATGCAACCGTTTCTGTGTAAGTTGGAAGCAGCATCGATAACCAAACCCCAGACGGAGCGGCAACCCCGGGTGGAGGTAATTGATTCAATCACCAAATTGCATATAAAGCTGCATCTCAGGCTCTCTTTTAGGTTGGTGGTAGTTGATTCAATCACCGCCCATCATTAAGTCCGCCACATATCACCCGTCTGAGGGGCCTCCCCGGGTCCACCCATCATTCATACACCCCATCCCGCAGTTCATGTTCGCTGAAGCTCTCTTGCAAAGGGAAGGGGAGAGGGCCTCCATAAATAACTCTATAAAAAAATCATAATTTTTTACAAGAAGGAAAAATCACCTGTTACAAGTACTAGGAAATATAAACATTACTAAAAGGACAAGATGAAATTCAACTCAGGGGGTCTTCCCCTGAAGGAAAAATGGAGCCCAATGGAACTACTAAAATCATGCTGCGCACCATCAGTGGAAGCAGCAGGCCCAGCCGTAAGAAGGTGTTCGAAGTGGTCTTCGGGAAACTGAAGATCGCTATGCTCCGTCTGCTCGAAGTCCTCACAGGATATGTGGCCATCTGCGAGAAGGAAAAAGATGTGGAGGGAATAACGAAGGAGGAGGCAGTAGAGACACTGCGTGAGATAGGTCTCCAACCTGCAATCCCGCCGCAAATACAGACACACAGGAGCGTAGTATGCAGGAAACTAGATCCTTGGATTGGGCAGCACTCCAAAGATCAAATAAAGGACGAAATTGAGAGGAACCAACCATGTGCCAAGGTTTCAGAAATCATTAAATTCTGGAACAGGAAAGAGAATACAGAATACTCACATGTATTTAAAGTTGTAATTACGGACGCATCGATGGCTCAAAAAGCCAGAGCAGATAGAAAGGGAAGAGTTTACACCCATACAGTTCTGCTTCCGCTGTTACAAAATAGAGAGCCACGCGACTAAGGACTGTCCTGAACCACAGGAGAGGAGATCTGCTCAAGGTACAGTGAGGCGGGAGATCATTGTAAAAATTGCAGCAGTCCGATGGAAAAGTGTGCCAACTGCGGTCAAGGACATCGCTCCATGGCTATGGCTTGCCCTCTTAGAAAGAAACTAATAAAGAAAAAAGTCCAACAGAAGAAAGAAGAGCACACGAGGAAACAAAACACAACGTACGCCAAGGCAGCGAAGGCAGTTCTCACGCAAATGGAGGCTAAGAAAACTTACCTAAGACTGGAAAATGAAAACTCCACCAAAATACTGACATGCATCTTAATATGCGCATGTCAGAAACCTTACAAACCCACAAACCTTTGCAAAGGAGCTAAACCAGAGGCTTGCGAAAAACGGGATGAGCGAGATGTGGTTCCCCGATAATCCACCATCGGGAGACGTACTCCAATTACAAATGATCCCCAAAGAAATAGGAAGTAAAAATCAGGAGACATAAAAGAAAAACGTTAAAGAAGTTAGACGGCCAGATCCAAGAATCAAGGCCAAAAAAGAGAGAGAAGCGGCCGCTAAGGCAGCCCAGCCAACAACACAGTGTGTCGAAAGAAAAACAGAGTCCTCCGATACCACGGATACCTCGGACTCAGAGAGCTCCGTATGTGAGGTGAAACTCCCAAAAGCGAAAAGGAAAATCAATAAGAAAATCGTCGCCGACAGAGTAAATCTCAACATTTACGCCACGGAACAGTTCCCCTTCCCGAAGGACTGGGATACAAATAAAATCTGTGTGAGGATAAAAAAGAAGTTCTACAAGTGGGACTTAAACGCTCAATGCGACGAGGAAACGGTTAAGGAGGCTTTGTTTAACCAAAACATCGTCTTCCACCGAGAAACATTTGTAGAACTGTCCCCAACAGAATACAAGAAAAAAAAAACTTGAAACGTAAGTCAACAACCCGTAAACACTAGGACATCCACATAAGCCAGAACAGAGAATGTAAAACAAAAACAACAGGTTGAAGATCTTGACACTCAACGTGAATGGATGGGAGGGGAAAGCCACGGCATACGGTAACATATTCAGTGTGCTTGATCCTGACATCATATTAATCACGGAGCATGGTATCGATACGACAAACAAGCAGTTAAAGATACCAGGCTACAGAGTGATCTCGAAAAACCATTCTCATGAGAGGTACGATGGTGCTGCTGTTGCCGTCAGAAGGAATCTCTCGTTCAGAAGCCTTCCGGATATCGACGAGTCCTTCGTGGCGGTAGAGCTGCACACTTTAGTAGGCAAGCTTATAATCGTGGCGGCATACCAACCACCTCGGCGAAAGTACCTTCCTCTTACAAACTTCTACACCCTGTTTGGAAACGGGAGAATGGTATTCATTGGGGGCGACCTCAACGCCAGATGCCGAACGGCTGGCTATGGTAACACGGACAAAGAGGCCATAACTTGGAAATGATCATGAGAAGGAAAAACATCCAACCTATTTCACTGTAAGGTCAGCAACAAAACTCGACATAGTCATGACAAGCGATGGCTTCCCTTCCAATAACCGTATTGAGCCAGGCCCGACAGTCCCCAGCGACCACATAGCGATCTTGACGACCGTTTCTCTCGCGCCAATACAGCTCCCAATCCCTCTTCGAAAAAGCTACGCTTTGGCTAACTGGGAACGCTACAAGGAAATCATTGCTAGATACGAACCAGCGGACCTAAAAGGAGCAAGGCTAGAGAGGATCGATGAGGAGCCGAAGACGATAACTGCCTACATCATCGAAGCAGATCGCGAGAGTGTACCGATGAAGAGGTACAAAGCTCTCCCACAACCAAGATGGACCGAAGAAATGAGAGAGATCGCTAGAGTGCACAGTGAAGTGTACGAGGAAATCAGGAGAGAAGGTGCAAATCGGGAAAAAACCACGCTGCTAAGACACCTGAGTGAAGAACTCGAGCAGGCTATCAACCAGTAACAAGCTGAAATCTGGGACAGCCTGATTGAAAAGGTTGACAGTGAGGTGCGATCCGATGTGTTCTGGTGACTTGTGAACAAGTTGAAAGGTCTTACAAGTAGAGAAAAGACCCGCATTAAGGAGGGCGATGACTACTTGGAAGACCCGGCGGTATTGGAAGAAAGTTTCCGCTAATTCTGGAAGAATGTCTTCAAGATAACACCAAGAGAAAATGCGGAATTCGACCAGGAATTCGAGGGCCAACTGATTGAAGATTTGTATCAGATTGTGCATCGCACGCTTCCACATGCCTATGTCGATGAAGGGAGGATTTTGGCAGACCATGGCTGACTAACTACACCTGAAGAGGTCATGGCAGTCATAAAAACCTTCAAACAGAAGGCACCAGGCTGGCGGGCATCACCAGAAATAACTTGGTACATGCCCCCCGGCAGATCATTCAGGGAATCACGAACATCTACAATGCCCTCCTGAATATGGGCTACTTCATCGACGGTTTAAAGATGGCTAAAATCATCTTTATACCTAAAGGGAGGAAGACTGATCAACTGGTGGACTACAGGCCAATATCCCTCCTGGAGATTATAGGCAAAGTCTACGAGAAGCTTCTGGCCAACAGGTTACAAGACCAACTGACCGAGCTAAAAGCCCACAGCCGTCAACAATACGGGTTCCGCAAGAGAAGTGGGACTGACACAGCCCTTGCCCGTCTCACCGAAAAGCTCGCCCGCTGTAAAGCTGAGAGGAAATACGTAGACGTGGTGGTGCAAGATGTACAAAAGGCCTTCGATAAGGTTTGGCTAAGAGGCCTACAATACAAGATCTTAGGCCTCCAGCTGAACCCAATCCTGGAAAGGGTAATCTGTGACTACATCATGCGCAGAAAAGCCCAAATTTCGATCGAAGGTTACAGAGGACCCGAGTTTGAACTTGAGGTGGGTGTTCCACAAGGTGGCTGTCTGAGTCCGCTGCTGTATCTTTTGTACACACTGGACTTACCTGATCCGATAGGGGAGGAAGTGATGTACCTGCAGTTTGCAGACGACAACACACAAATCGTCCCCAGTTATTACAAACATGCTGGATTTCAAGCAAGGCAGACCGCCATTGAAAACGATAACATCAATCAATACGAACGAAAGTGGAAGATCAAGACCAATCGAAAAAAGTTCCAGATCCTTCCAATTAACCACCGAAGACGTGTGGATGTCTCGGTGAATGGCGAAATATACCCATACGGAAATAAATGAAAAGTCCTAGGTTTGCACTTTACATCCAAAGGATACAAAGTGCACATTAGTGACAGAATCTCCCTAGCCAAAATACAGCTCGGCAAACTGTATAGGTTTAAAAACCTCAGCTCCAAAAATCTTGAAAAGCTATACACTGCTCTGGTGCGCTCAAGCTTAGTGTACCCGGCAGTGGTCATGCAGGCTGAAAGTTCCACATCTCTCAGACAAATGCAGATAGTGCAGAACAAAACAGCCCTGCTTATAGCTGGAGTATGAAGGACGGACTATATTTAGCAGGTCTGACCCCTCTAAATATAGAACTCCAAAAGCTAGGGAGAAAGACCTGGGACATGATAGAAGACGAAATACTCCCGAATATGAATCTCAATCTAGATATTCCGAAAGCAGTTGGGGGATGCGCCACCAGGCAAGCCCTATTCCCGAGTGGAAGAAACTGCTCTCGAGATAACCAAATTGGTATATATACGTAATGAGAATATATATGTAAACAGGCGAAGCACGTACACCAAAGTACAAAGAAGGAAGAAGCAAACAAACAAAAGAAAAAGAAGCGAAGTGCCCAATGTGAATACAAAATATACAGAACAGAAATAAAGACTTAAACCCCGGCAAAATGAGTAGTAAGCTGTTAAGAAATAAAAAAGAAGAATATATATATATATATATATATATATATATATATATAGCAGATAAAAAACTTGAAAGGCTCGAATACCACAATGGAGGAAAAATCAAATCTATTTATCTATTTATGTAAGTTCTAAAAAAAAAAAAAAATGAGAGGAAAAATAAAAAAAATAAATAAGAAAAAACCTGAGAGAAGCCCTCTACACACCAGGGCAACACTTACTTATTTTTATCTTTATATACCTACCACACATTTCCTACCTCTTACAGCAATTTCAATTTTAATTCTTCAGCATTACAAAATGATCAATCACATTCAAAGATTATAAAATTTTATAGGACTACAAAATGCTCATCTATGGGGTACTTCTGTGTCACATACAATTCTATAACTTGGTTCCAGCACCACAGTCTAACACTGTCTGTGTAAGCGGACTAGCCTTAAGCGGACCTTAGGTTCTTTGCTGGTCCTTGTTTCTGTAGTTTTGTATTTCAAACTCTCTCTTAAACTATCTTTAAAGTCTCTATGACAACTCTCTCTTTATTTCAAGCTCTTTCTTTCTTCCTTCTCGCAAACTATACATAAAAGTCACTCTCACAAGCTCTCTTCCTCGCTCAAACACTCTATAACCTTCTCGCTAGCTCTATCTCAATAAATCCTTTCTCAAGCTCTCTCTGTCGTCAAGTTCTTTGTGACGATCTCTCTCTCTGCCAAACTATCTCTATGTCGAGTTATCTGTCTCTCTCTCAGGCTCTCGTCCTCTCGTTCAAGCTAAATCTGTATAAAGATCTCTCTAGCTCAAGCTCAATCTCTCACCAAAGGTCTCTTACTCAATCTCACTCTTTTTAAAGCACGATATCAGGCTTTCTTTCTTGAGCATTCCCTCAAACTCTCTCACGATTTCTCTTTATCTCTCAAGTTCGGGCTCACACTCAAACACACTATCTTGCTATATCTCAATCACTCTTTGCAAGCTCTTTACAATCTTTTACCTAAAGTTTCCTCTCAAGATCTCTTTAAATATCCACTTTCTACTCTTATCTCTTTATTTCTCTTTCTTTTCCGTGCTTTCGACTTTCTATATATCTCCCTCTCTCTATCTCTCTCTCGAATTTCTACTCTTTACTCGCCATTTTACGCCGTCGTTTCTCTCTCTCTCTCTATCTCTTTCTCTTTCTCTCTTTTTCTCAAATTGCATATAAAGCTGCATTTCAGGCTCTCTTTTAGGTTCACTCTTTCTGAAAGCTTTCACTCTTTCCATTACTTTCAAGCTCTCGATCCCTTAAGTATTTTCTGTAGCTCTTCTCGAGCTCTCTCTAGTTCAAGCTAAATTTACATCTCAAGCTAGCTCTCTCTCTCAATCTCTTCCTTATTCAAGCTCTCAATCAGGATGGATCTAAACTTCTCCCTCTCTCAAGATCTCTCGCAAGTACTCTTTCTCTCTCAAGCACTCTTTTAGTCTCTCTTTCCATTTCTCTCTTAGGCCTTCTTTTAAGTTCTCTCTCTCGCCTCATCATTCTCAACCTCTCTCTCGAAATCTATAATAACCTAATCTCTCTTACGCTTTCTTTATCTTTCTCAAACTCTCTCTAGATTTCTTTTAAATATCTCTCACAAGCTTAATTACTCCTATGATATATCTAGCTTAAGCTTAATATCTCACTAAGCTCTCTCTCAATCTCTCTTTCCCACACTTTGTATTAGGCGCTGTCTCAATCTCTCAATCATACTCAAACTATCTCTCTCTTTTTCAAGTTGCACTCTTTATCAAAGCCTTACATTCAAGTTCTCTCACAAACTCTCTTTCAGGCTCTCTTTCAAGTTCTCTCCCAGGTTCTTTGACTCATGCACTCTCTCTTCCTCAATCTCAAGCTATCTCTAAATGTCACTTTCGCACTGTCACTCTCTTAAGCTCCCTCGCAATATCTATCTCAATCTATCTTTGAGCACTCTCTCTAGCTATCTCTCAAAATTCTCTCACACACTCTTTCTAGCGCTCTCTCAACAAACTCACTCTCAAGATTTCTTCCTGTCAAGTTCAGTCTCAAGCTATTGCTTACAAGCTTAATACATTCACAATATTAGTTATTTACATAAATACCTACACTCGAATAAACATGTATATTAAGGCTACGTGGTATTATTATCCAGTGGCATGTATTGCCTGGTAATACCTCTAATTGCGAGATACGGTGCGTGATGTACATTACTACAAATGTCTGAACCTATTTTATTGTTTGACGAACCTCTGCTGACCCATACCCATATACAACACGGCTTCTCTCCTTCAAGCTCGATCTCTCACTAAAACTCTCTCTCTCTAATCTAAATCTCTCTTTCGGACTTTCTGTCAAGCCCTATGTCTGAATCTCTTCTTGAAGCCTTTTTTGAAGCTCTCTCAAGATATCTCTAAAGCTCTTGCTCATGCTCAAGTTCTCTCTCTCTCTCTCTCTCTCTCTCTCTCTCTCTCTGTGGATATATCTCTCCGGTAAAGGACACGGCGATGTGTTTCCTGATAGCCGTACTAATGGGACTCAGCACCCTTTATGAACTCACCTCAGCATTTCCTCTTTCTTCCCCTAACATCTATTTTCTGCCTTTCTGTATCAACTCTCCTCATCTCCTTCACCACACTGGGAACCCTGTGTACCCTTTTGCAATTGTTCCTTTCGGGCCTGATTGCAAATTAGGGAAACTTCGTCATTGGGTTAAATTGGGGTGCGATTAAAGGGAAGATCGTGTTTCTCTTATAACCGCTTCCCTTCGTATAATGGGTTGATCACCTCCCTGCGGCCGTTCTTAGGTTCATAAAGTTGAACTGCATGTGGCGGGCGGGCTTTACTGCGTTGTTGGCTGCCATGCAAACGAAATGTCTCGAGGTTACCCTCTCTGGTTTGGCCACGACAGATCTTCAGATCTAGACCGCTTTGTCGAGGATTAGCATGTCCTTCTAAGGAAATAAACTCTGTCGCCCTGTTTCTTTGGCTTCTCAGTTGGGAGCTAAAACCTTTGGGGTGAGACCGGCCACTGAGTAACTGTTGATCGCTGTGCGTCGCTGCAAAGATTGCGAACCCCCTGTTAATGCAGCGATCGTGCACCCCTAAGAGGTTCAAACATCAGAGAAGGTATAGATGGATGGGATGGATGTGCGATATAGCCAACCAACCCACCTTTTTTATTTTAGTTGTCACAAGTGTAAATATTTCTGTGTGTTGAAAAGTTTTAGAATTTTTTCAACATTTAAAACAACCTCCCTCTTTCCAAATCCTGGCCCGACCTTGGTGTCCCTCCCATGTGCTCTCTCAGAGCTTTTCTAGCGGAAAGGACGTTTCTCCCTCTCTATTATTAATGAGTAGGGGTTTTCCCCCTTACCTCCCTTATTAGAGTTGTCAACGGGCGACCCACCATTTGCAACGGGTACCCTATTGTTTTCTCAGGAGTCCGCTGAGAACACTGCAAAGAAGAAGAAGAACCGCTTCGGTTCCGCCCCTCCCGTTGCGGGTAAGGCGACCAATCATAACCTTTTTAGAGTGGTTATGATTAATGGAGCCAGCATGCCGATGTATATCGGCATGCTGACTCCAGTGACTCCAGCGAAGAGCCATAGGCACTATTAGTCTCCGGTCGGGAAACACGACAAATTAAAGGGGATGGCCAGTTGGAAGCCCCTCCTCAGTTGGAAATGACCCCAGAGGTGCCTACACTATATATGACAGATCATCCTTAGGGGCGAGCGTTGGCTCGGTGCCAGATACCGAAGCTGAGTCCGCTCTGTGCACGGGCCCACGAGGACTCAAAAGGGGAGCAGGGACATCTACCCCGTCCCCCCTCCGTGGGGTCGCTTTGAAGGCAAAGATGGTATGTCCGGTCTAAGAGCATCTTACAGAAGAAAAAATACCAAGAAAAATAAATTTAGAAGAATAGGAGGTCCTTTTCTTTCGCAGGGGCCGAGGGGACTGGCGGGTCGGCTGCCATTTTAGCAAGTGATCAGGCCAAGACCGAACGTCCGCACACAAGTTTCCCTTGGGCGGTTAGGCCCAGACAAATACCAAATTCACCAAGGTGACGAGCGTAGCCTCAATTCAGAGAATAACCTGCTTTGTTAAGCCAGTTGGCATCAAACGCATTTTAGTTATTCACTCGATTGATGACAACAAAGGTCATATGTTATATCAAAGGATATCATTAGCTAGGTTAACTGGTCGAGAGAAGAAGATGCCTCATTTCGCGCAAGGGATTCTTTTGACGAATGCAACGGGCACTTCCGAAGTGCCATGATTCGTGCTCTTTGGACACTCAATGGCTCATCAATGGATGTAACACAACACTCTATGAGGGAACGCGTAGATTACACCTTTAAAGCAATCCCGAAGAGCTGGTTGACCAAAAAGGGTAACCTCCCGCAGGAGATTATTCTGTGTAGCCTGTTACAATTAGTACCTGGAGGAGCCGCACGTTAACATGGCATGAGTGAAAATTAGGGTAAGCTGTTGGTGCGCTACTTTTTATTTAATTTTTTTTTACTCAGCCTTTTCTCAATCTGCACTTGATACCAGGAGGAACTTGTCTCACACGGGAAAATGGCAAATTAGAGACGCCCCGTCACTGGGTAATGTTCTGGGTTCAATTTGTTGATGCGCTTCCTTCTCGCTGCCCCCTTAAGCATTTTTTTTTCTCTACGACTATCCCCTGAATCCTCTGTTTAAGCATAAGAACTGGACTAACTACCTCATGCTGCGTTAACGCAGGCAAAGGTTTCAAAAGACAAGGCCATGAGGCGACCTGGACATAGAGGCGCGAATAATGTGGATATCGATTTTGCCCTAATAACTATTTCCCTGCGTGCAATGGACTGACCACCTCCCTTTTGCCGTTCTCTGTTGCATAAGGCTGTCTTGCCTCTGTCGGGCCCATACAAAAGAGGGACACTTATCTTCGAAACTCTCCGCCCCCCCGCCAAAGGTTTAAAAGAAGAGGGAGAAAAGACTCGCATAACGAACAGAACCTCCCCGATAACTCATCGAAGACGAAAACGACCTCAGCGCCTTGTACGGCTTATGGAATTCCCGCGAACTCATGGCCAAGAAGGAGGATCTATGAAGGCTCGTCTCCCCCCGTTCCCTGGCCCGATGTCTCCGTATATCTATTTGCTTTTAATACATTCTTTCAGGAAGTATACTATTATTTCTGCGTACAATATGCTGTCAGCCGACTTTGACGTGGGGGAGTTCCGACGCATCGTTCCACGATTGCCGAAACCCTTTGTTCTGCTCAGCGATTTGAACGGTAGACACCCTTTCTGGGGGGTCTACAAGATCAATAACAGGGATCGAGTCATTGCCCACCTGATCGACGAACTGGAGTTGGGTCACCTAACAGGAGCTGCTAAATGTAGGCCATGAATGGTCTTTTGCAGTCTCCTTCTTTTTTTATGTTCTTAAATGTGGATGAGCTTACTTATCACTGCCCGAGAACTGATTCCTTTTCCTTTCTCAATGTCTAAAACTCTTTTTCTCTCATATCTCTCATATCTCTCACACAATTATTCTCTCTAACTGTTAACATTCTTAAGCGCCCTTATCAAACTCTCCTTCAATTTCTGTGAGTCACTCTTACAAGTTCTCTCTCTCACATTTACTAGAACTAAATTTGGGTAGCTTCTATTTACACGCTGATTGACTTAGTTGACACATATTTCTACTGTCTGCATCCACCATGAAAGGAATAAACCAACTTACACAACCTTTGTAGCCATAAACACTAAAACATCTTGCACCAGTGGCACAACTTTAACAAAAATGTCACTTCTAAACTTCGCTAGTCACGATTTTCGAACTGGTCAGTTCCTTCACCACTTTTTATGTAGACTTCGCATCCAGAAACTCTCTTCTTGGAGGTATCCTGTGAGGTCCACACATAAATATTCTGTTCGAAACTGCAGCTGGGATTATGGCCCAGGCTGATCTTAAGAAGGCTGAGATTGTTGCCCTCAGCACAAAATCCACCAAGCAACATAGACATGGGTCGAGCCTGAACACATAAGAAAGCAAGATTTAGACGGTCGCGCACGGTCTATCCAAGTTCTCGCTCGAGAACTCCAAGGCCCGGAGGAGCACTTGAAAAACAGGGCAACCCGCATTTGCTTTTGATCTCACAGCTCTATGCACTCTTGTTGCTTCATCAGTGACGCCACGGAAGATTCTTTTTTCACTCCAATAATGTTAATATAACTATAAATTATAATGCCTCAGCTGGACGTCCCACCCCGGCGCCCTCCGTGTAGACAGGGTAAGGATCTAACCCAAAGACTGGGCTTCGCTTTGGTCTTGTCCATGATTCGCTCAACAGCGAGGAGAAAGTCCACCTATTCCTCTTCAAATTTGCTAAGGGGGAATCGACCCACATTCATTCTAACAAACTTCTAAACTCTCATTGCGAAAATTCTTTTGGCTCTTTCTCATCACTAAATTTCTTCTTCGAACATTAAAACGAACTTCCGCAACACTTTTCACTTTTCGCCGATTCTTGCTTCTAGCAAACGGATCTGACGGACGAACAAATGGGAAGTGTAATATTGGTTCAATAACAAATTCAAACTTTTATTAACTTTTTAACTTGTTTAACGTACATGTACGGCAAATCAAATAAATATTGCATCGTTGCTTGCCTTGTCAAAGAGAACATTTCAAGGCTGCGTTACGATCGTATAATTTCTTTTACCCCGAACTTCTATCTTACACTTATCTTCCAAAGCTCCACTGATCAGCGTTTGCACCGGTTGGGAAAATTTCCTACTGAAGCAAACCTGAACACCTCGAAAAGATAGCTAAATAACCTCATTAATGCTATCAAAGGCGTTGATAGAAACCTCCGCCTGCCCTTCCCATTTATCTTTCGATTCAGATCTCATATAGACTTTTGGTTGGCGTCTGTGCTCGCATTAAAGATTCTATGGCCCACCGTTACCCACCCCTTATTATGCAAGATTTTAAGCACCAATTTTCTGGCTGCAAAGTTTTCTAAACTCGATCTTCAGCTAACATTGCACCAAGTTTTTCCTAACAGTCGAATATACGGGAAAGCACTTTCTTTGTCTAATTCATGGCTCTCGATTTGAGATCCTCATCGCAGGCGATGTGAAAATTTTTAAATTGGTTGTAAAAGGCCTTCGTTTCATTTGGACTTCCATGGATAATATTTGAATGTAGTTTTTTATCTCAAGTTAACATCTCTTACACTTTTAGAATACATTTTATCATCTATCTCAGTAGTCCCTAAAAATAAATCCTTTGAAATGTCAAAATGGCTGACAGCATCTTCTCTTACTAAAAAAGGTAAAATCCCTAAACATTTGTTCTTCTATTCTCGACCCACTTAACGACCCCCCCCCCCCTTGGTGCGAATTGAATAGGTTAAATCAAGTTCATGTGATCCTGCTCCTTAATGCTTCTGTTCGTCCATGGAAAACGGCACTTTAAGTAAGCTCAAAGATTCAGTTGGAACACCGCTGGCCTTATTTTTCGGCCAAATTAACCAGATTAATATAATTTTAAGCATTCAAAGGAATAAAGTTCGCGAAGATCCGAGGAAAATCTCCATTTCGTGCATCTTTATTACTTTTAATATTATTTTATATTAAGAAGTTATATGGTTATTAGTAAACATTTGTTTACATGAGAAACAAAATTGAAGCAAAACATGCGCATGTTTAGTTCTTGCAAACGCAAACAAAGAGTTTATACAAACGGTATCATTTGTCTACATTATTTTTGCTCGTTTCGTCTCTCGATTAAGGTTGTTCTTTTCTGTGATTTTGTTTTTATCAAGTTATATTTATCGACAAACATTCAACTAATGGATTTTTTCGTCATCTTTATTACTGGAAATTGCCATTAATTGAGCAAGGCTTTATTTTGCGTGTACTTAAACATATTCAGTGAAGGGAATGTCGGCGACACTCAGTGTTAGAACATTCCAACCTCCGGTAGTAACTTTGCTGGTCAAGGACTTTGCATCATTATGTGGTATCAAAATAAGAAGTTTACCAATATATAGTCTCCTGCAGAACTAAATGTGACCTTCTCTCTCTACTTTCTTTCTCTCTCTCTTTATATGTATATATATATATATATATATATATATATATATATATATATATATATATATATATATATATATATATATATATTAATGAAAACACTCACAAAGTGGCACGTGAGGAAAGCAATAATATGAAAATTAACCCACAGGAAAATGAAAAGATGAATCCAAGCACTTTCGAACTATATTTGCAAGTTCATTTTCAAGGAATAGCATGAAAAGTGATTAGTGTAATATCATTGGCATTGCCTCCCCCACCACGTGTCTCTGCTATGATCGTGGATTAACTCTTAGCCCTAAATGTTATCGTTCTAATGATAATCCTTTAAAATGTTTTTGTTTTTTCACCCACCGCATTCCATTCATAAACATGGCGTTGTTGTGTGTATATCGTTTTAGGGATGCACATGTCTGTTATTAGCTGCCTATTGTTCTTTTTATTGGTATTTTTCTGTCTTTTTTTGTGTTTTTCCATTGGTTTTTACTATGGGATGGGCGTTCCCTTCGTATCTTTGTACCCTACATAAGGTTGTCTTCTCCATTTTCATGCTATGCCTTGAAAATGAACTTGCAAATATAGTTCGAAAGTGCTTGGATTCATCTTTTCATTTTCCTGTGGATTAATTTTCATATATATATATGAAAATCGAAATACACGCATCCCTTCTTTATGCGACCGAAAACTATCGGTCTGCTGTGGTTGGCGCGCAAACTAGCACGCATCCACCATAAAGCTTAAAGCGTTTGGGTAAAGGAATTGTTTGGGAAGTGATACACAGAAAGAGCAGAGCAGAGAAAAATCACATGACACATGATATATAATGGATGTAGTTGATAGAACAAGGAAAGGAAACCTTGTTTCACAACATGGTAATTAAACTCTTTGGAATAGATTACGTGAACCATTTAAAATCTTAAGAAAAAATGGTATTTTGGGAAACGGACAAAATAAGATAATCTTTAGATTTGAATTTTAACTTTCGGACAACGAAACATTCGGTTTAATTTGGCATTTCTTTTAGGATCTTACACATTTTGCTTTTTAAATTGAGAATTATCAAAGATTATAACTCATAGCTTTTAATCTCCCCCAATGGAATCTAACGATACTTTCCAGAGGGTTAATTCATTTTTACATTTTTCACGAACAAACTGCACCCTTCTAAATTTATTTACCATTTAAGTGATTAATCCATAGTCATCTCTAAACCGTGTTGCATTTCTACAATATTTATTCTCCACATTACCTTTTTTAAATTTTTATATCTTCCATGAATTTATAGATCTTTTATCATAAACCATCATCGAGGCATTTACAAGACGACGGATAGAAAGGAGCCCCCCCTCCCCCGCATCAGCGCCAGAAACCCCACAGGAGACAACTCTGAATTTGTCATCTGAAACAATTTTTGTGTCTTTCCAAATTGAGATGTTTCTATAATATATTAAGCTTAGTTTATCTATTAATCTACATGATTGTATTGAATCAAACACTTTTCTGAAATCTTGGTAAATTACGTAACTAGTTTTATGTTAAGTGCTTGTTTATCTTTGAAAAGTTCAACAGGTTTTTCTAGCACAAACAATTTTCTTGAATCCATCTTAGGTAATGTTGATCATTTTTGTTCTCAGGCCATCACACCATTTTTTCGGTAACAAACGAATCTTCTATCAATAATAACAATCAGACATCAGTAATTGCTTAAAAATGTCAATTATAACTTTGATACGTTTATTCAAATGATTATTAATAGGAACCGCAAATATAGCACCACTAAAACCAAACCGGTTGTTTGTTACTTACCACTGCCATATTTGGTAAATGACAGCCTTAAAAGTAAAATGTCTTTCTTTAGTAATTTACCTCCCTCTGACCTCCCTCACAAGGCACCGTCCAAAGGGATTTCGATCGACGGAGAACCCAATATTAATGTGAAGCTTAATGAAGCGAAGCTTGGTTATGAACTCTACCGGATCACGTTTTTCCATTGATTCTTTCTTGCTTCGTGAATAAATTGAATTCTTTCGCGTGATTGGAAGCGAATATTTGGATGGAAGACAAAGGAAATGCTCAATTTATGCGCTAATTAAAGGTAAATATCAAAACAAATAAAACCCAACTCATTCGTAACTTCAGGGAAACTTACAGAACATTGCGGCCCGAAATTTATTACAACTTTTATTGCAACATGCTATTATTAGGTAAATATATATATATATATGTATATATATATATATATATATATATATATATATATATATATATATATATATATATATATATATATATTATATATCATCATAACTAACTCTATAATTTAAGAAGGAGATTTTTTTAGTATTTGAATAATAATTTCATCTTAGTTTGGTAATGACTTATGTTTTTTTTTATCAAAGTTATTTCTAATAATTCTTTTATATCAAAAAACAAAATGGTGAAGTTTAGAAATAAATATAAGTATCAAATTTTGTGAACTTTTTAAAACACAAAGAATTACAAATGGTGAAGTTCCGAAAATTTATTTTTATATATCTTCTATCTTCTATAATTCTATATTTTAGCAACGTGATATTTTGAAATAGGGGAAATTTAGTTTAGAGTTTTTTTTTTAAATATTATAATTGGCGAAGTTCAGAAAATTTATAAAAATTTAACCATGGGTGCTTTTTTTTTTAGATTTTAAATTTTAAGCTTAGTAGCGAAGCGCAAGCTACCCCCGTATGAAGGAATGGCGAAGCCATTACCTGGTATATATACTGTATATATATATATATATATATATATATATATATATATATATATATATATATATATATATATATATATATGCGTGTATGTGTGTTTGTACCAAATTATAATTTCATGATGAAATTGGTTCGTCTGAGTTTAAGAATTCAGTTCTCGCGAAAATTTAAATTTAGGAAATTTTGATGTAAATATTTGAAGCAAATTATAATTTTACTCTCACTGATTCCAATAAGTAATGGTAATAAATATCTGTTGAAATTATAATACGTATTTTATTTAGTTTGCATTAAAAGAAGATATAGCCAATTTGATCATTGACATACGATAAACTATTAAGCAATGGCATAATTCCTTTTTAAAGGAGAATGCAGTAATTTAAACAGCTTGTAACACTCTTTATGTAGGAACAGATGCAACAAAAAGTAAGTGAAAAGAGATGGAGACGAATAATACAGTGAGCCTCATCACTTCGGAACACTGGGGCCTGGGGTACTCATTGGGAACCTCCATGAAGGAATTCATATTCAGAGCACTTGGACTCAAAAGTACGAATTCGAACCCCGCTGCGGGAATAAACCCTCGGGTTTAACAACGGAACCAACTTCTCGATTTCCTAAAAAAGATCCGTCGCTCGTTATATCGGGATCCCTTTACGACCGTCGCCTCTGATGCAGGTCCAAAGGAGTTAAATCAGGATGGGACATGGCGCGTTCTCTCACTCAACAAATTTATCAGCCTCATCTCGCTTAGGATTTAAGTAATTTCCATTTTTAATTTTATATTGACTCTTTATTTGAAGATTTACCACTTTTTTACGCGTTAGTGGCCCAAATAAATATAATTTAGAATACCGCTCGATTTGCAACAGGACAAATCCAGACTAATTTATTATAAAACACAGAAAAAAAACAACATTTTCATACATAAGTTGATTGTTTTTAAAGAAGAAAGTTTAATTCCCCAAACTGAATATTTCCCTGCTAAGACGTCTCCTTGACGATGAGTACACCTTTATTTAATAGGGAAGGCGGAGGAAGTCCGCCGTCTCCCCATTATCTAGGTCTTGTTCTATTTCGCGTCTTTTTGTGGCATGGTCGTCTCTGTTGGCCGGGTGGCCCTCCCGATACGCCCCCGCGATTGCTCTTCCCACAACAAACGAGTCTTGCAAACCGGGGCCGAAGTTGAGATACTTCAAATACCTAAATTTGGGGGACATCCGCGACTCATCATCCACCTGGACTCCTTGTGTGAATCTTTTCGAGGGCGAGTCAAGGTCATGCGATTTCCTCGATTCTTTCATGGCTGATGGTTGGAAGCTGCCAACCTGAAGTCTTCCGAGATCGTCAAAGGGATATCTAAAAAACGCAAGGACAAATAAATGCAAGATTAATAAAAAGGGTAAATGAGGAAGTGGTACATCTGTAAGGGTTTTTTATATCTTGAAATATGCAGAAAATGCCATCTTGTGACATTTCGACCTGCATGGGGGTCCTAGCCCGGAGAGCATCAACTAGCCTGTTTTGATTCATATACCTCCCATAAATTTTCACCTCTCCTAACTTCACTGCTTTTTTACCAGCCTCTTTTTTAAAAAGAGGCTAGTATCCCCGTAATAGGCCTTAAAATCAGTACATTTCATCCACTGTAATAATTTTGTGTGTGTTTCGAGCGACCACAACATGATTGACTAAGACATGACTGAAACGTTCGACTCATCTCTGAACCGTATTTTATTCCTATATTTAAGCAATCGCAGAGTTTAACCCATCATAATAACAAGGAGAAGAACTATAGAATAAACAGCAGCAAATATTCTCGGGTGGGAGGGTCGCCCATTATTTGATTCACTTGTTGCCATTGTTAAAGTAATAAAAATAAAAGGACGCATGTAAAGTACATGGATAATATGGTCACACAATGCCTTGTGAGGTTAAGGGAAAAGTACCCATAGGGTGAGAAACATCAAGAATGGGATTATTTGCACATACTTGGCCTGTAGATGAGCCTGCTAAGATGAGCCTTGACAATCCCAGCCGCCTTATTGGTGACTTTGTTTGGGGCATGGAGACATTTAAGGATGTGCCGGTAATCACCTCATATAAGCACTGGAAGCGGTGAACAATAGATTCGAAAAAACAGCACACCCCGTATCTAATAACTTTCCTGGCCGGCGACTTTTTGGCCCTCGCAGCGGTATATTCAGGCACTGGGCTAGGTTATTGTAAAAGGATGGAAGTGCACAGAAACACCAGAACCACTTTGGATAGTAAGGGTAAAATTTGTAAAAAGGTAGACAAAAATATGAAATAAAGAAGAATAGAGATGGGCGGGCACGTAAGGAGTAGGGTGGTTAATCGCCTATTATCATTATTATTATTATTATTATTATACCTCTAGTCAGACTCAAAGCCGCGAAGGAGTAGTTCTCCAGAATAGAGAAGGAATGCATATTTTGGAAATCGCGATCTTCCTGGGCCTCTCCATTACATCTACCTTGTAAGAAAGATGGGTGTTCTAGGCCAGTATGTGACTTGCGTTGGAAATAATAGCTCTCCAGCCAATAGTCAGACATATTAACATGTTTATTATGTCCAGGAGAGTTCATTGAAGCAATTGGACATCAGGAGTGATGTGTTGGTTAAACTAATTCAAATAATACTATAAGGAATAGTATTTTCTTTCGTGGTCGAAACCTAAGTGGGCAGTCGCCAGATAGCCCCTTAAATAAAAAAAATAAAAAAATCGTGGTCGAAATGAGGATAAAGGAGAAATAATGGGACGAGAAAAACTTGTCAAAGAACGGCTCATTAGTCTCTAAAGAACCTCATAGAACATGTGTGGCTGATAGTTAACAATATTATGTCCCAACTAGTGACAATTTAATAATTTTTAAGCTTAGTGAATTTTTTTTTTCAAAGAAGCACAACCTTTCCGAATGACCTAATAAAATGTGATGAATTTTTAAATACATTTGTTTAGTACACCTACATTCATCAACTGGTCATAATTGGGCTTTTCCTACAATGAACTACAATAAAAAAAATGTATATTTTAAATTGGTGGTTAGGAGAGAGCATTAAATGTATCTTAGAGCAACTTGGTCCAAAGAATACAAAAGTCAAAGAGTACAAATTCAAACTCATGTATCTGGATAATTTATTCCAAAACATCCAACCCCCCAAAATGAGGACTACGCATTGCTTTCATTTAGAGGACATATCCCTATAATAATAGTATTATAGCTTGCAAAGTGAACGTTTACATATATGCACCAAACTGTCGACTCCTGTAATGCACTGTACATATTTCACAATTTCATTGTGCATGACTCGGATGAGACAATTTATGCATACATGAAGGTTTTGGAAGTTGCTTAAATAGGCGAAGTATCCGGGGACTAACCTCAGGCCCCTTTTAGCTGTAAACAGTGTAAAGGAGCAACGGCAGCCGCCCACCATGCCGTGAAATCCTGTTTCCTTACAGAACATGCGACAGTCGAACCGCTTCGCGGTCGACTCGGAAGTGAGGAGAAAGAATCCGAGGAGGCACACTATAACTCGTAACCCTCTCATTCCCTTGACTCTGCTGCTGGTTCTTTTCACAGTTTCCATAGAGTCCTGCAAAAGATGAAAACTTGAGGTTAGTAACCTTACTTTTAATTACGTGTGTTAGTATTAATACTTGCTATGCATGCTTCATTCTATTTCCCTATTTATCACAAGGTTAAATGTAGATAATGAATAGCGGTTAAAGGGAGGCATTCTCTAAATTTTATTTTTATAACACTTTATTTACTCTGATCAAAAGTAATTTAGGAATCGTGTTTTTTGGAGACAACTCCTTCGAGGATAATGAACTCTAAGATTTGTTTCAGGAAACGCTCATATTTTTGAAAGAATTTATCTTATAATTGCATTCAATTATCAGATTTTAGGACTTATTACTCAAATAAATTTATTGGAGATAAAAAAATGAATATAATAAACAAAACAAGTAGCTAAAATATTTGGACGAATTAATATTGGGTAGCAATCGTCCTCAAAGCTTGATAACTACTTTTTTATTACTTTCTCTCCACATCGATTCCTAAAAATTATGAATTAAGCTTCTGACCATTGTTGAGGGGTAGAAGGAAAAGTCAGTGGGATTGGATGCACACATATCATGCACCCAACGCATGCGAATTCAAAAGGTATATTTTACCTTACTCCATACTCTTGATATGCGCTTTATGCTTGGCTCAACAGCGTTCCCCAATTTATAGCCAGCAGAGGATCTTAAACTAAAAGTGCTTTAATAATATCTTCGGAGGTTTGAGTGATCCATAATCTAAGGATCTTTATCTAACAAACATATGCTAAGAACTAATCCCTAAGCTTATATTCAAATGAGTTCCTATAACCCCTACAAAGGTAAACTATGATACGCTTCTGACTAACCATGTAAAGATAAGCAACCCTAAAAATAAACTAGTAGTGATAAACTGGCCTCAGGTACTCTGGGGCTGCTAATCTTTACAACTTGTAGATCTTGTCACCATACGAGGGATTTAAGGATAATTCGTACCCAAAGGTCGACATTTTCTTGTGATCAATAAAATATTCAGCAATGCGCAAGTTCCGTCGAAATTTTGTTATTTAGTAAAACAAAGCAATTAGGTGATATGTCGATGTACAGTTCGAACCACGGTATTAATTTCTATAGTTTTAGTAACATAAATTCCTTATATGAAGACCTACTTTCATGAAATTCAAAGGTTAATTCTTTCGATAAGACCGTAGCTTTCTTTACAATTAACTGTGGAAAAGACCTATGTAACCACGACGTTTGATAGGTACGTCCCTCTGTACATGCCACTCGGTTTGAGGTCGTCTTCACAAAAGTTTGTGCGTTTTTTTAACGAAATCCTGGAAGATCTTCCATTCCTTTTCGCTTTTATACGTGACATATTGTTCTACTCTCCATACCAAGAAACTCACCTAGTACACCTAGAGCAGGTATTCAACCGCCCCCTAGGCCTATGTTTTAAAGTTGGCGCCAAAAAAATATAAATTAGGAGTTGCCCGACTCGAATTTCCTGGATACTTCCTAACTAACGAGGGCATATCACATCTTCCTGACAGATTTGCAGTCACGCAATTTTCATGCATCCGCCACATATGAATATCTAAGAGAATTCAGAGCCATCTTCAACTTCTACAGGAATCATGTAAAAAATACGACCTCCATTTTAGCCCCGCTAAATGACCTGAAAGATTAGCACAAACGCAGCAAATTCACATTAAATTGCCTTTCAGGAGGGCAAACTTGTTATTTCTTCAACTATCGAATTAAGGCATCAATTACAGGAGGCCGGATTTCGTATTTTGGCTGATGCAAGGGCGAAAGATATTGGGGGCACCTTAGAAAAACATCGGAAGGGAACTTGGCGCCCGTTAGTTATTTTTTTTTAATATGTTGTTCCCAAATCAGACAAAGATGTCTACATTTAGAAGAGAGCTCCTTTCGACCTTTTCCGCGAATTCTTTCCCACGATACAAGGCTCCTAGGTAACCTTTTTTTTTAGTGAAAACAAGGCTCTCGCTCTGGCATTCTTTCTCCTGGTGGCTCAACAACTTGATTTCATTACACAATTTGTGAACGCCCTTTAATGGTCACACTCCAAGTATCTTTCCCCAGCTTACGCTCTGTCTAGGACCACAAAGAGCGTCTCTTCTAGGCTAACCATAATGTTAAATGCACACCACTGCTACTTTCCTAAGACTTTGTGTGGCCTCAAGTGCGCAAATATGTAAAAAACAAATCTTGTTCTTATAGCGTTTGCTGTCAGCAAACGCGCACCAACAAATTAATCGAACCTCGTTTCAAGCAATTTTCGCTGCCGGACTCAAGGCTGAGTGTGGTTCTTATCGACATCACTGGGCCCTACGCCCAAACCTGTGTTTAGTTAGTTACCTGTTATATGTTGTGGATAAATATACCAAATGTCTCGACGTTCTACTCTTGCACGATTTATCTGTTGCAGAATCTATTCAAGCGATTGCACAAGGATGGGTTGCTGGGTGCGGAGTGCACAAAACGCTCATATCCGAGAATGGGACTAACTTTCGTTCTCATCTATTCTCTAGCTTCACCAGGACTCTTGGCATTCATCATGTTTTAACTACTCCTTGTAATCGGAGGGAAAATAGTGCAGTCGATTCTTTTCATGATACACTTCACCGCTCCCTGCTTGCAGATGCCCTCCCCCCACCGGTCGCTGGAATAATAAATTACCATGGGTGCTTCTTGTCCACTGCTCTTAAACTAGTAAAGACTCTGGTACATGACCAACACAGGCATTTTACAGGTGTTCTATCCATCCATCTTCCCTACACACTCCCAAAGCCTTTTGCTGCTTCAATTCCCCTCAGTGAATTGCGTCCCGCATCCTCGCGCAAGCTCCCTCCCGATTATAAGGTTTTTTTACGATTTCCGAACTTGTACCCTTGTCTTTGTTAGGAACATGAGAAACTCCACAAACTTTCTCAACAATTTTAATGGTCATTTTTTGCGTTAAAGTCCGCAGGCGACAGTCATTTCTGGTTCAAGTAGGCCCATTCCTTCCCTGACCGGATTGACACCTTGACCTATTGGGGAAAATAGCATATATCGGGGAAGCTGTTTATTCCACGCGTTTGAGGTTTAACCCACGGCTCTGTTATGGGCACCATCTCAGGTTCTTCCGTCGCTACGAGGCCACGAAGTTCAAGAAACATGTTCATGATTGACCTAGCATTAAACAAAAGAACTTTCAGGGAGTCCCTAAATATAGGAATCCCTACGCTCTTCTGTTTCCCGTCTTATTCGTCTCTCTATTTCCTGTTGGTGGCGTGTGGGCACCCTTTCTAGCGACCTCCGAGTAGGTCGTTCCAGGAGTGACACGGGCGTACTGGCACACCTCCGTCTTCACTCTGGGCCTGACACTTCTTTGGGTCCACTCCACGACATCCTGGATCATGTTACAGAGTACAGCCTTTCCTTTAAAGGAAAGATGTACTCCATCCTTTTGGTAAAGATCGTTCCTACGATAAAAGATGCGGTAAGGGCCCACAAAAAAGACCCCATCCGCCGTACACAAATCTGCCAGGCGTCGGTTCATAGAGACGTTCCTCGAGTGAGTGGTCCGGGTTGGACCTCTTCTCGGGAGCATCCTGATCATGACACGTCTGCGGGCTTTCAATCCACAGTCGTACACAGCTCCCATGACCGTGTGGAGCATCTTACCTGTAGGGCCTAGCCTACGTCCTCTGAGGTAGAGGTCGTTGCCACTTACCATATGGCAACGACTGAGCTCTCAGAAGTTTGAGATTTCTCCGCCTTTACTCTAATTTGGTGGTTTCCCCGTCCAGGCAGGCAGCTTACCTTCACACTGGTGCGAAGGCGGGCCGCTAGCAGGGGTTGCAGATCCCTTGCTTGAAAATCACCAATAAGGTTTACTCTCGCACATTTGGCTGCAGAGGACAGTCTTCCCTTTCAGAAGCGACTTGTCTGTTTCTTGTTTCTTCTTCATATTTCTCTCCTTTCCTTCTTCATTTTTATTATCTGGCTTCTCTTCTTCTGTTTTTACTTTCTCTTCTTTCTTCTTTCCCTTCTTCTTTCCAGTCCCGTAGCAGATGGCTCTAGTTCTGTCTCGGGGTCCTTCTCCTCGTTTTTGGTTTCTTCTACTTTTTCCACAGTAATAATATTTTTCTTTTTTTTCCTTCTTCTTCTTTTTCTTTGTTTCAGGTTTCTGCCCTTTATCATGAATTTGACTCGGAGAAGGAGATTGCCCGTTTTCCTCACGGAGACTCTCCACCTCGTGCTCCAATTGGCTTAACCTGGTTCCATACTTCCTTTCGAGTTCTGAGGCCTGGTTTTGGAAGCTGGCTTTGAGCTCCTCCAGGCGCTTTGCAAAACCATCCTCCAACGTGCAAAGATCGCAGACACTGGGCGGGGTCAGTTTACTGACACTAAGCCAGCAAACTGCTCCGTCCATCTCAGCACCCCACACTTGACGCAGGTGTATTTTCTTGCTCCGGGTCCAATTTGTTTTGATTTTGCCATTTTCGCTTTGTCACGTGACAATAATTGAAAATAGTGAATACCAAAGAAATTCTGTAATCTGGAACCAATGCAATAAGTAAAAAGAGGAGTTGTCAATTAATCTCGCACGTAGCCTCGCTCACCTATTTGACTTCAATTCTCGGTCCACATCAGAATCAACCACCTTTTTGTGCTAATTTACCGCCTCTTAAGGTCCTCCCTAGGACGGACATCCCATGTTGTGCCGAAGCTCCCAACTGAGCAGCACAAGCGGTCCCATAAGGACCACTGATTTTTTGACCGATGGACTAACAGGTTGAAGCTTGGTCAGCGGTCGTACTAGTTGCGGTCAGACGGCAATATTTAAAGCAACTTCACCTAAAGGAAGAATGAGAAAGACCGGTGCAAATGCCCACTGCCACGTCTGAGACTTTGCACTGGCTTGGCAGCCAGCAAAGCTCAGAAGCTCTCTCACATAAAAGCAATCCGGCCTCAGTGCACTAAGAAACGGTCCCAAGAGGCTGGCCAGGCCATTACACGCAGGAGAAGGCTTTCAGGGGCACTTAGGTGACCTCCATTAATCGCGACCCAGACTCTTTATTATCTGATCACTTGCAACCTGTGGGTGTCTCAAAGCGTTATTTATAGAGGTTCCAAAGCCTCTCTCCCCTCCGGCCAAAGGAAACCTGAGAGATCTTTAATGCTAAAAGTTTTAAATAGTTTTTATTTTTTATATAGTGGGAAGAGTGAAAAAAAGAGGAGACAGGGAGAGAGAAAAAGCAAGGAGTATATAGTTAGGAATGGAAAGCCGTCAGTCTAGACCTCAACTCGAATACCTTTTCGGCAAGGAAGGCTCTATCTGAGAATTAACTTAACCGACATAGCTATTCGAGGTCAAGCAGGCCACGCAAGCCCTCTGACTCTTACAAAGTCACTTTCCCGCAGAGAGAGAGAAAGAGAGTGATAGACAGACAGGGAAAGAGAGAGAGATAGGGGGAGGAAAGGAGGGAGGGAGAGAAAGGAGGTAGGGAGAGAAAGGAGAATATAGCGGATTAAGGAATTCTTACTATTGCCCTTCCCTAACCGCAATGACATTATCGCTATTGTTCATTTATCTGAAATTTGACAAGACGAAGAGCCGCGAGAAGTCCCACAATTTTCCTTCTCTTTTAAATTTCACACACCAACTCCTACAAAGGATTATTGAAATTTCTCTTTTGAAGAAATGACGTGTTTCGGGTCCATACTCTCCAAAAAGAAATCAAGGGTCTGCTATCGGAGGGCGCAGAATACATCCCTGCATCCTGCGTCCACACGGTCAACATGCGCGGCAGACCTTCAAGCAAATTAAGACTTAGCAGAAAAATATCAAAAATCGAATAGAAATGAAATATGTACAGATAATAAAAGTGAATATTATAAAATTAAGTAAATTTGAACGATATAAAGTGTTAAAATAATTAAGTGATTAATATTAAGTTAATTAGCATAAAAGTGTATAGTACTATAAAAAGTGACGAAATTTTATAAAGTTAATTAATATTATAACGTCTAAAAATAAAAGAGATGAAAGTAAAAACGAATTAGCGTAAAACGGTGATGGTGCGTAAAAATTTAAATCTTAATAATAATAATAATAATAATAATAATAATAATAATAATAATAATAATAATAATAATAATAATAATAATAATAATAATAAACTAGAATATAAATAAATTTTTATTGGACTAATTATAAAATAAATAAATAAAATTCAAATAGTAAATTAAAAGTATTTCAAAACTGTCATAGTGTTTATGAGTGTAAAGTAAGAAGTTATTCATATTAAACTGAAACTTAAAATAATAACAAAAATGTATAGATACCCAAACTTAAATGAACATTTTATTTTTTAACAATCATTTTAAAAATCATAATTCAATTTCAAATATGTATATGCCAGGCAATGGCTTCACTACTAAGATTAATTTTAAAAATGAACTCTAAACTAAATTTCCCCCCTTTCAAAATATCACGTTGCTAAAATATAGTTATAGAAGAAGATATATAAAAATAAATTTTCTGAACTTCACCATTTGTAATTCTTTGGATTTTAAAAAAATCGCAAAATTTCGATACTAGCGGCCGTCTGCTAAAACAAATGTGAAATGCACATTTGAGCAAAAAACCTTGTTTTTAATTTATTTTACATTTTAGCCTTTTGCATATAATAAATTTATAAATAATTGTGAAACTACACTAAATCTGATAAAAGTGCATTTCACATTTTTCTTAGCATACGGCCGTTATATTTATTTCTGAGCTTCACCATTTTGTTTTTTGATATTATAAAAGAATTATTAGAAATAACTTTGATAAAAACCTTAAGTTATAACCAAACTAAGATGAAATTATTATTCAAATACTCAAAAAAATGCCCTTCTTAACTCACACTGGCCGGCGTTTTAAAACTTTTTTTTCAAAGGTCAAGGGTTTTCCAACTGATTTAGGATCCTTTTTGCTGAATTAAAATATATCATTCATTTTCTTTGGTCAGGTCTGATTTCTAAGATACACTCGATTTTTATCACAGCATATTTTTCCCAAATGGCGCTATCATCCAAGCGTATATGGGCTTTGTTTTTGCCACAGCTGCTCATGGGTTACTTTAAATAACTAGTTATTCTTTCTCTTTTTAGGTCTAGTTGTGTAGTACGATGGATCGGAAGTGTAAGAACCATCCTAACACATTTTGTTTCATCTGCGGACACGTGGTTCTTCCAGACTGCCAAGCGAAAATCACTGATTTTGTGAAGAAGGCTTATTACGCTTATTTTGGAGTCAAACTAGAAGACCAGGATAAGGCATTTGTTCTCCATATCTGCTGCAAAACATGTGTGGAGAACTTACGGGATTGGAGGAATAGGAAAAGAAAGAGTATGCCATTTGGTGTCCCAATGGTGTGGAGAGACAAATTTAAAAGGCATCAATCGCAAGAACAAGCACCATGTTCAATACCCTGATGTTCCTTCTGCCATAAAGCCAATCCCCCATGGACCAGATGTTCCTGTTCCTGAGTTGGATGTCATCATGGAACCTAGTTCTGATTCCGAATCTACTGACATGACTGATACAGGTGAGTGTGGTGCATACGAGCCAGAAGAGGAAGACCGATCTGTGCCATTGACCCAAGCCGAACTCAACGACTTGACACGAGACCTGAACCTATCTAAGGAGTCTGCCCAGCTGCTGGGTTCTCGTCTTCGAGAGAAACATCTACTTACCCCAGGAACAACATTCTATTGGTATCGGGAACACGAGAGCGAATTCAAAAAAATCTTTATGTTCAATGAAGCGTCTTCACTGATCTACTGCAACAATATTGCTGAACTGATGAAATTAATGGGTATGAAAAATGTTGCCATGAAATGGAGACTTTTTATTGACTCGTGTAACAGAAGTCTCAAGGCAGTTCTTCTGAATAACAGAAATAAGGTTTCATCAATCCCTGTAAGACACTCGGCTGAAATGAAAGAATTCCACAACAGCATGTAACGTCTGTTGTCTGCTCTCAATAACCAAGAACATAAATGGTTGATTTTTGGAGATCTTAAAGTTGTTGGACTCATCCTAGGACTTCAAGGTGGGTACCCAAAGTATCCATGCTTTTTGTGCTTGTGGGATAGTCGGGCTGACGACCAGCATTATGTCAGACAAGAGTGGCCATCAAGACAAGGATTAGAACCTGGGTCACACAATGTTCTGTCCCACCCTCTGGTTAAACCGAGCAAGGTGTTACTTCCCCCCTACACATCAAACTCGGCCTAATAAAGAACTTTGTAAAAGCACTGGACAAGGAAGGTGGAGGATTTGCCTTCCTCCACCACAAGTTTAAACGAATCAGCATGGAGAAGCTTAAGGCAGGTATATTTGATGGTTCTCAGATAAGAGAACTCCTAAAAGACTCTAGTTTAGATGATTAATTAAATCCTACTGAACTCTCTGCCTGACTGTCCCTTAAGTTAGTCATTGTAAACTTCCTTGGTAACCACAGAAGTCCTCAGTACCAGAAGATGGTTGATGACTTAATGGAGAATTTCCGCAAACTTGGTGCGCGTATGTCAATGAAAATGCACTTTCTTTGGTCCCATCTGGACTATTTTCCAGAAAATTGCGGAGACTTCAGTGAAGAACAGGGTGAGCGCTTTCACCAAGACATCCGTGTCATGGAGGAACGCTATCAAGGCCAATGGGATGTGAACTTTCTGGCTGACTACTGTTGGTGCCTTAAGAGGGATGCGGTGTCTGCTCGGCACAATCGGAGGTCACTGAAGAGACCATTCATCCATGAGTAGCTTATTTTGTGCATTGTACTATTCATGCTATCTATTGAAAATATTCTGTAAATCGGTCCAATATTTGCTATTATGTGTTTCATTCACAACAAATATTTGGAAATATAGGAGTCTTTGGTATGTGCTCATATTTCAAAAACCTGACCTGATTGGGTAACATGAGCATGATTTTCAGATTCAGTGCAAAAAACTGAACTAAAATCAAGTATTATATATTTGACCTTGAAAACAACACAGACCAGTGTTATAGAGTTAGTGATGATGATGATAATAATCCCTGTCCATCTTAATCTTCCTGTAACCATTATAAGATAACCATTTTAAGCTGTCTTAAAAAATTCATTTCAATGTACCGTTTTTATTTAAGCAGTCTCAGAAAATTACATTTCAATGTACCTTTTGTGTTTAGGAATTTCCATTCCTTATAAGTATTTTCGTATATTTGTTAACACCTAAATCCTCGTCGTCGTCGGCTCCAGCTTGTGACCGAGCATCGATTTCGTCTTCAATTATGCGGTCTCCTCGGCGACCCAGTAACGCGTCCACTTCGGCTCAAAGCATTGAGACATGCGATTTCGGCGAGGCTGCTTGCATCGGACTGCCGGGTTCTTGGTCTATCAAAACCCGCCTTTGCCGCGCCTGCCCGCTGGGAGCAGCCCTTCTCCACCGGAGCAAGACATGGTAATCTTATATGGCCCATGTCTGCTTGGTCCGCCGTTGGGGTCTTGCTGTTGGTTGTGTTTAGTCTGGAACCTCATCCACGACCTTACCGCCTTGGGTGACCCTGTCAGAAACTTGAAACTCCCGACGGCATCGCTTTTGAAATCATTGGAACAATCAAGCCCTTCCCTGGTATGTGATAATGATATTGTCCTGGTTGCCCTTTCCTTACAGGCCCTGCAAACCCTAGTCAGTATATTGATGTGTCTTTGGAGAAGGGTAGCATGAATATTAACGAAGATAAGTCTACTTATATGGTGTTCGGGTATAATCTCAATGAAATACCTTTAAGTAAATCTCTCTTCGGATCTCAGAAACAAAGCTGATATCGTGAAGAATGAGAAGGACTTCCTCTTTCAATTTCACCTGGTCAATTAACAAAATGCTGTTTCTCTCTTGCTACACATAAATCATTGTCACACGAAAAATTCGTGAAAATACAGGCCATAAGAAACTTTAAGAGACCCCGATATGTGGTCGAAAGGCGTCAATTTGTGGATATGCAAATAAATAAATATTTTGTTTTGCTAAATAAACTAGTTTCCTGTCCTTCTTTGCTACTAATAGTCTTATCAATTTTCGGCGAACTTATTCACTGATTATCTCAAGAACAATATCGAAATATAAGATAAATCGAGAGGCTCGAAAAGAAAATAATTAACACTAAACTCGCAATAGTATTTAATATATATATATATATATATATATATATATATATATATATATATATATATATATATATATATATATATATATACATATATATGTGTGTGTGTGTGTGCATAAATCTTTCATGAACGTGAAAGAATGATGAAATGAATCCAGCAAACAACAAAAAAACAGAAAAACAGGATAATTTTTCTTCGGAAATGTTATTTCCTAGTTCTCAAAAATTCCGTACAGGGGTGGGATTCGAACCGTGCACACTGAGACAGCGAGCACCCGCTTTGATCTCAATTAAACCGTCCTTTAGAGCACTCGGCTACGCGGAAGACAAAAATCTTCCGAATAAACAAGCTTTTAACGTACGCTTCGCAAAGTCGATCGGGACTATGAAAGAGAGAGAAATTACTAGGAAATTCAAAGGACAAAGGAGAGTTGAGGTAAACACGCGGCGAATATACGAGAGGCGGTCAATAAGTTTTGCAATTCGGATATAAGGAAACGAGATGCTAGGAAAAGTGTTTTATTATTTTTTAATATAACTACCCTCGACTTCAATGCACTTGCGCCACTTGTCCTTGAGGCTTCGAATTGCCGACAACCAGAAATCTCCCGACTGTTGTTCAATCCACTCCTGGACGGCGAACTGGACATCTTCATCGTCCCCAAACCGGCGTCCACGCAGTACAGCCTTGAGTTGGCGGAATAAAAAGCAGTCGCTAGGGGCCAGATATGGACTGTAGGGGGGGGAAGGTTGAGCTCCTCGAATCCGCACTCGCGCAGGGCAGCTTTTGTAACTCAGGCCTTGTGGACTTTGACGACGTTGAAGTCGATCATGGGGCGTGAGGTTTCTAGAGACCCAAATTGTCGTGGATGATGTTGATAACACTTCCATGTGATATTCCAAGTTCTCGCTCGATTTCGTCGACCTTCACCCGTCGATTTTTGAGGATCCTCCTCCTCTCCGCACGGCCACATTGTCCTCGTTGGTCACGTCTGGTGGGCGTTCTGGACGGGGGTCATTTTCAAGGGACTCACGACCATGGCGTAACTCCCTTTCCAGCGAACAATGGTTGCATAGGAATGGGCGGTGTCGGTGTACACTGCAACTATGCGTTCATGGATCTCTTTTGCATTCTTGCCTTCCTTAGTCAAAAATTTGATCACTGCGCGGTGCTCAACCTTCTCCATTGTTGAAAAATTTGTGACTGACGATCTGCGATCAGCTACTGCTTCTTAAATAGACGAGGCAGGAGCGTGCGGCTGCAGGTGCTGACTTGTCATAACTTGTCCTAACACGCCCACAAACAGCCATCCTCCTTCCTCTGTTTTGCCCTACCGATTCGCCAAACTTATTAACCGCCCCTCGTACAATGCATAAATCTTTCATGAACGCGAAAGAATGATGAAATGAATCCAGCAAACCGAAAGAAACAAAAACAGGATAATTTTTCTTCGGAAATGTTATTTCTTAATTCGCAAAAATTCCGTACACGGGCGGAATTCCAACACACCGAGGAAAAGAGAAAACGGAATAATTTTTTTCCTCGGAAATAGTTATTTCATACTTCGAATATTCCGAGCTGGGGTGGGATTCGAACCATAGCACATTGAGGCAGCGAGCAACCGCTTTGATCCCAATTAAACCGAGCCTTTAACCACTCGGCTACGCGGAAAACCAAAAAATATTCCGAAAAGACAAGCTTTTAAGTCACGCTTCGCAAGGTCGATCAGAATGAGAAAGAGAGAGAAATTAATTGGGAATTCGAAGGACAAAGGAGAAATTGAGAACTGTGAATACACAATGTATATCTCTCATGATCGGGAGAGAATGATGAAATAAATCCAACACACCGAAGGAAAGAGAAAACGGAATATATTTTTTTTCGGAAATAGTTATTTCCTACTTGCTCGCTACCTGTGTGATTTCAAGAAACTTCTAGAATGTTCCTGTAAAAATTTTTCTCATTTTTTATGCACGTGTCAATATTTTATTCTGCTAGTTTATTTAGTATAATTTATTAAATATACGATTGTCTCATATGAAATCTTCATAAAATATATTAAATGAATGCCTTTATGTACCACAGAAATTTCATTTACGTATGCCCTTGTGGCTTTTGTAATCCGTGAAATTATGTTATGTTATGTTATGTTATGTTACTCATCATATTTTTGAAAATATTTTAATAAAGGGAAATCGTTCTATTATTTTGATCGGTAATGTATTTTATATTTTTAGGGCATCAATTTTAGAGTTGGGGGCTATATATATTGTTAAAAAAAGTCGAAAGAATAAAAAAACTCGTGAAGATTGGAATCGTTATTGACAACAAAAATATTATAATTCTTATATTCTGTGTTCATCAAGGTGAAACTAGAAGATAATCTCTATACACGCTTTAATAGGGCAGTAATGGAGCTCAAATCGTAGAAAATGTCGCAACTACTAAGGTAGTTTAACACAAGCCCAGTGAAGGTCGGTTTGCAGGGAACAGATGTAAGGAATGGGATGAGGATCCCGAAGGTGAGATTGAAATATCCATGAATGGGAGGGAATTAAATTATTTTTTTCTGTTTAAAACGTTTATATTTTAGGTGTCGTTTATTTAAGCACGTCATGATGATCGTCGAGTCCATTCTTCAATTAAAAATCAAAATGTTGTGGTGGAGCGAATGTGAAAGTGATTGTAGGGCCATTCTCCCACCCCTTTTCTAATACCCTCTTCCTCCCTTAGTACGAATGTGTGTGTGAATGGAGAGATGTTATATATATATATATATATATATATATATATATATATATTTCTCTTCATCAGTTAATTATTTGTTCATTTTGCGCTACCACTCTATTAAATTTCAATAGATAATTAGTACTGCCTTTTGTAGAGACTGGCTGTGATTGAAAGTTTGCAGTAACTTAATCAAATCTATTTAAGTCCCGCTGGCATGGAAAGGGCTTTCTTTTGAAGGCCTTTAAAGTGCGACCGGATCGCATTATTATACCGAGCTCAGAGGTGCCAGCTTTTTTTATATAATACCTAGGCAATAATTGTGACCACACAAGTGCCAGCTGGCAGAACTATCCCCCGGGGGTAAAACGTGAGGCCTTTTCTTTTTTGTTTGTGGATTTGTATGTTTGTTAGGCCTCTATTGTAAGGATTGTATTTGTTTTTTGTTTTTTTTCAATTATCTCTTGTTTGTTTGGTGATAGGATTGTTTTTTAAAGTAACTAGATCTCGAATTTAATTACCCCATATTTTTGTAAATAATGGACTATATCTAATCCATTTCATTTCTCCATCGATTTCTCACGTCCGACTTAGTGTAGGAAGCGGGGTGGATAGATTGGGGTTAGAGCGTAGATTCGTGGCCCGCTACAATGTATCATCAACATATCTATAAAAAAGAGGCTTAGAAGAAAATGGACAGCGGTTCAAGGAATCCTGTTCGAGCTAATGCCATCTATCTGGCGGTAAACATTTTCATTAAATTTGAAATGATTATGGTTTATGGCCAATATCAATAAAGACTAAAAACGATTCCATGAAACGTTGAATTATACGAATGGAAAGTTTTACGCATGACAAGTTCAATTGTTTCATTTTCGGGGACGGATTTTCCCATCTCTTCATTTTAACAATGAGTTTCTCCCCGATTCGTGCTCTCAGCCACCCTCGAAATATCTTGATTCTAAAAATGAATTTATTCACAATTCACGGTCTCAGCCACCCTTGAAATCTCCCGATTTCAATAATGATAAATCAATTCAAAATTCGCGGTCTTATAAATGAGGACTTGCCCATAGGATTTGACTCGAATTCTAGTTCAATATCCTAGGAACTGGTTGTAGAATTTCATACTAAATCTATTTTTTATTTATCTATGAAATTAAATAACTGTATAATCCATGGAGAAAGTTTGTTTTAAACCCAGATCCTAGATAATAATGGGCAATTGTACCAAGTGATAGCTTTCTCATAAGTGATAATGTATAACTATCAGTTATTTTCGCTCAGTCAATAATATCAACCGCCAATATTTTGCCTAAATAAGGACGTAAGACGTAACTCTTCAAACAACGAAAGTTGAGGTAAAGTTTTCCGTGAATTTAGATTTAGTATAGAGTTACGTGCTATGACATTTTGACCACCAGCCCATGGGTACTATAAGCTTTATTCTAAATAGATCCTTCAACACTAAAGCAAAAATACAGTGTGTGTCTCCACGATTCCCTTTGCGAGTCCTCTTACCTTGAAAAACATCGCATCTTTGAGGAGCTTCTTAATTTTCTTGTTAAAAACAAGGACATAATCGTTTTTTTTGGAGATACTTTGGAACGCACTAATTTAGTTCCTTTAAAAAATAATTTGTAAACAGGTGCCTAACATATATACATTCCGCCATATCGTATTTCCCATTCACAATTAGAAATCGTAGACGAACATGTTAAAAAGATGCTATGATATTGATCTCGAAGAAACTGGTGGTATGTGACCATGTCTCAATTTCTGAAGACTGAACCAAGTAACAATCTAAATTTTGACGAAACAGTGTATAGCATAGGGAAGGCTAAACTCTTCTGTAGCTTAGATTTAGCATCAAAATATTGGCAAATGGAAGTTAGTATAGAGTCACAAACGGTCCTACAAAATTATCTCGACTAAGGAAGTTCTAGGGAAAGCCTTAGTCTACTTAAACGATAAAATTGTTTTCAGTCGAGATGTCCTCAGTTATTTTCATAGTATTAGTCGAGCATTTTCTAAATTTCGAACTGCCAATCTAAATCTAAAATTGGGAAAATGTAACATCTACAAGAATCAGGCGTATACTTATGTTATCTAATCTCATCGAAAGGCATTAAACCAGATTCAGCAAAATTATCAGTTCAGGCTAATTATCCTATTCCCAAAACAATTAATAAAGCTATAATTTTTATTGGCTTTGTAGATTTCGAGCGTACTTTTATCTCAGAATTTTTAGCCATAACACATTTTTTTTATTATAATTGATTGAGAAGTGAGTTTACGATTAATGCTTCAATGCCTGCTGATCTTCCTGTAGGGACATGAACATCAACAGGTATTGAAACATTAATCGTAAACTCACCTCTCAACCAATTATACAGAATCTAGAATATACTAAAACATTCATAGTCTCTACCCATGCATTAGCCTATGGTACAGGCGTAAAATTGTTGAAAGAGGTTGATAGAGTTGAACTCGGTATCGCATTTGCTGATTCTGGCCTATCTAAGGCTCAACAAAATTACTCCACCACCGACCGTGAAGTACCTTCGGTCTATTGGGTTTTCAAAGAGCTTATGAACGTTATATATTACCGTTGTCACTGACCACAAATCGCTCACATACCTATTTATTTTCACGAATTACCACACTAAAACACATTTTACTACCATTGACATTCATCACTATAAATGTCCCCATGATATACTTAAGTGATATAATTTGTCGTATTCTACACCCTCTAGAATTCTCCGTCGAAATTCCTTGCCCCGCTGATCTAGTTACCAACAAACCAGTACCTAGATGCTCATATTCTTTAATAAAAAACAACCAACTCATGCCACCTAGCTTAGGTAAGGATCTATGGAAATCACTACCAGAAACTCCTCAAATTATATATACATACCTGTGTTGAGACTCATTCAGTTTGCCATGTAAAATCACCGTTTCGGATTTCACAAGGTTGCTTCATCCGTTCTGATTCTGTGAAATTCATAACCCATATAGAATAACCTTGAATCAAACTTCATGTCCCTAGTTGGAATCATCTCTTAGATGATTATCAGAAGAATCCTTCTTTTCTAGTACAAATAATCACACCTGTGATCTCTTATACTGCAATTGTCACCAAGATTTTCATTATAACGCTGACTGTGTTCTTAATCGTATGCTGGTTAAGAAGGATAAATATGAAGACATAATCACCACATAAGCGTCGTTCGATAAGAATGCGGTTATTAACTGAATTAATTAGTAAATAGTTTAGGTTAGGTTATGAAATGAATAAAAAAAATATATATGTCTTATATTTTTACTTTTAAGTAATTTGTAAGTGGCACACTTATTTTAAATTACCTAAGATTTTGGGCGGGCTTTTCTTTCGTCGACATAGACCCTGTTTCTATAATGATTTTCGTCTATCCATCATCGGCATACTGTATAGGGCCAAGTTTCTAAGGCAAGGAGTAGTGTTAGGGCTGTAATCTCGTAACGAAGAAAGAAAAATGAAACCTTAATCAATTCCTTTGTACAAAATAAAATGTTACGTCATAGCCAATGGAAAGAAAAAATTGATTCGCTTTGATAGATATAATGTCATTCCATGTAGAAGGCATGTTTTTATCCATATATAAGGAGAAGTTTGTGAGAGATGTGAAAAAGAATAAAGCCTAACACCACCGCATCTATATTAAACCCAGTCCGACCCTTACATCAGAAACCCAACTTCAGCCTAACCTCAACATTTTGGAAGAAAAAAAAACAATTGAAGAAGTCCCATTCACACTTGGACGATTTTAGTGGGCTCAGGCATTATATATATATATATATATATATATATATATATATATATATATATATATATATATATATATATATATAGAGAGAGAGAGAGAGAGAGAGAGAGAGAGAGAGAGAAAGAGAAAGAGAGAGAGAGAGAGAGAGAGAGAGAGAGAGAGAGAGAGAGTAACAACAAGGACCATTATAATTCATGTAAAGTCCTTAACAAAAGTGCTTTGATTCGAACCTCACTAGAGAAGGATATAATTGAATTCTAAAGACAGGAAGCAAACAGAGACTCGATCGAAGGTCCCGTCAACCAAAAGTCGGGTGCTCTCACTTATTCTGATCTATGACTTTACGACCTTCAAAACTTTCAATAATTCCCGGACTAACCATGAGAGGATTTTGTTAATTATATAATTCGAAAGAGTATGTAAAAAGAAAATAAGGGTTTCCGATTTCGTTAGAATCGGTCGAACAGTTATTATGTTATTGCCAGAATTTCCTAGGCTAATCTTGGGAGGACTTTGACAATTATATCATTCAAAAGAGAATGTAAAACAACATTAGGGTTTCTAATTTCACTAGAATTGGCCGAATAATTACAATGTTATTACCAAAACAAATAAAAAGCAAAATGGGGACCAACCGACCGAATAGTAAAATGTAGAGTTGCCCGCGACTAAAAAGAGAAAGAGATGCATAGATACTCCATCGAGACTCACAGTAATCTACCCTGAAAATAAGGATTTTGAGAAATTGCTCCCCTTGGCAGCCATTATTACGCTCAAAAACTTGATTTGGTTAAAAGAATATCCCTACAGATCACGTCGAGAAATAAAAGAGGAGCTCCTGAAGGGACAGCAATGGCCAAAAATATCTGAAATACCAAATTTAAAGAACTGACTCACGTGTTCAAAATAATCTGCGAATCAACGGAAATCGTTTCGAGGTTTTGGGAAAAAGTGCTTCTTGGTTACAGCATGAGAATTCTGCCCGGCCACATCGAAAGAGACAGCTTCACTAGCAGCCAGATCTGCTTTAGATGTTACGCTATGGAGGAACTTACAACGAAGAACTGCAAGCAAAAAAACTTCGCCATCTGTTCTGAATGTGGAACATAAGCTTATTCCTGGTGCACTTGAAAAAATGCAACTAAAAATTCGTCAACTGCCATTGAAGACACAGAGCTATAACCATGATCTAACTTCAAAGAAAGACCTATGCTACCATGACTAAGAGAAACCACCAAGGACCGACAATACAGATTATTGTTTAAGGAACGCTGTAAAGAGTAGGCCCTCGGATTCCCATGCTTTCCCTTTCTCATCATAGTTTACGGTGTTTATCGCAGGTCAACCCGCTTTGAGGCTATCATTTTTGGCCTAAACTTCTGCAATTTACAAGTCTAATTTGCGTATGGGAAGCGACTCATCCCCCCCCCCCTCCCTCCTTGTGCCCCACTTGCCTTTTCTCCCTTCGGACTGAAGAATATAAATGGGGCCGTGAGGCCTTTTAATTTATTCTGTTGTGAGGAATCCGACCGATTGCTCCGCTAAATCGTTGTCCGTCACTTAACTTGACGTTGTTAAATTTTGGAGACCCGTACTCGATTCCTTCGTGTAGCGAGGATTTTCTGCCATTGATTCCTGCTAGCGTTGTCGCTGCCCCTCTGTCGACTGCATCGAATTGTGCTCTTCCAGTTACGTTTGCAAGTGTTTTCCTTTGGGAAGCCGTTCAAACTGGGCACGTGAAAGCTCTCCCCAAGTCACCTCGCCATCTCCTCTTTGGGGAATTCTGTCATCTCTAATTCCCTCTCTCGGATGGTTGAGCCTTCGAATCATCGTTCCCCGTGGTCTCGACTCATTTCGCCCGATATCGCCGTCTGTGGGTTTCTCCTCTCCGAAGACCGTCATCGCATTTACCTCTGTGGACTTGGGTCAAATTCCGTCATTATCGCTGAGCCTCTTTCGCATGGGTTTCCGACGTGGATTATTGCTTCATTGCTCTAGTATCAGATATTTTGGAGCATTTCTTTATTCTTACGTCCCCTTTAAATTAATTAAGTGTTATAAGTGTTATTCTTGTAATTTTGGGTCTTCAGGTAAGGGATGTAAGACAGGGAGGTTATTTCGGGAACACCTGTAACTAGAGTAGCGAAGTCTATTTTCATCTTCAACGGCGCGTGTCGTTTCGGCTTTAATCAACTTATTCATAGAACCCAATTTTGTATGCGCGAATATCTTTTTGGTTAAAACGACTTGTGATCGTTCGATGGTGATAAGCATTTGTGACTTTTCTTATTGTTTGATGACCCTCGTATAATTTGTTAACACTTAATTTATTTCATTTTAATTTTGTTGTAAATTATACTGTAAATACTTTTTATGTGTGTATTTATTTAACCCCTTGCGGATACCTCTTAATTTAGCACCGTCCTGATAAATTCGGGTGAATTTCTGGTAGGCCTTTAGATCCCTGGTCTTCTATAAATTTTATGTGTGTATTTTTCTTTGGGCCGTGTGAGCCGGGTTCCGCGATAGCTTTTACACACGCTAAATGTAGAAATACTAACGTGCATCTCATCTGCGCACGTAATGGACATCGCTAATCGTGGAAACTACGCAACAACGGTCAACAAAATATTGGAAGAAAACGGCCTAGAACCTATGAAATTTACAAAGGAGGTTGACTCATCGGCAATCTTGAAAATCAATGACACAAAAGGTAGAATCAAGCCATTGGTTTAAGAGGCTAAAAACAAAGAGCAGACAGTGGAAACAGAGGAAGACTCAAACAGTGAAGATACGAAAACCGATAACACCTCTAGCGATGCGGAACATGAGGTCATCCGAGTCACCCGCAGAAAAGCACACAAAAAAATCACTGAATAAAAGAAGCCAATCAACAAAAGAAGAGCTTTCTGAAGTCGCTGCACACTTCACCAGCAAACGGAGATTACAAAGGAAACATAAAGAAAACCAAAAGAAGAAACACCGCTAGCTTCCTTCACCATAAATCACCCAACAGAAAAGAACTAATTGGATAAGGAATAGATAAAAGAATAATTGGTATTAAGAAGATAAATATACTAAAGTTGAACACAACGGTTGGAAAGACAAAGAAAACATATATGGAAATTATTTCAGCAGAATCGAAGCGTACGTGATCCTAATATCTAAACATGGGAGGAAGCTAGAAAGAGAGAGAGAGAGAAGTTGAGAGAGGGAGAGAAAGGTTGTGACAAATATATATATATATATATATATATATATATATATATATATATATATATATATATATATATATATATATATATATATATATATATATATACATAAAATATATATATATATATATATATATATATATATATATATATATATATATATATATAGAGAGAGAGAGAGAGAGAGAGAGAGAGAGAGAGAAAAAAAGAGGTTGGGAAAGCGAGAGAGTTGTTGAGTGTAGAAGAATAAGGTCGAAGGGTGACCTCGTTCCCTTGTGTACTCACGTCGTCTCGAGATCATCGCATGGAGCGTTGGAAGCGAGGCTGATCGACGGCGAGGATGGGGTCCACGCCGTTTTATTGCTCCACAGCTGCATTTACTTAGGGACACATTTTCCTCTTCTCACATGGCCTCTCAGCCAACCTTCTGCCTTGCGGCATAGATCAAAGCTCTTTGAACATTATACGCCAACTTTATATCGGTTCCCCCAAAAGAGTCGCTCCCTTCCTCCCAAGATCGCGCGAGTCGTAGAGGCTTCCGCCAGGCAATCCCAGCCACCAGCGGAGCGTCTATATAATCTGCCGACTCGGTTTATCTGGACCATTCAGCCTAACACCGCGTACGAGCAAATGACACGCTCACCCGTCGCGATCGGAAAAACCGGCGATTTCGATTCGAGGACGAAGGCTAAATCGAAATCCGTAAACTTGCCATAGTCACTCGACGAGTATCTGACGAGGAATTCCATCTCCGAAGGCTAAACTACGTGTGCCACCTCATCCGCCTCGTGAGGTAACCCAGCTTTTCCCTGGCAGTCATTGTATCCCAACTGCCCCTTCCCTTCAACGAACACGTAAGCAGATGTAATCGTTATCGCCTACAGATTATTCTATAATCTAGTCTACATAAACCGTCCCATCCTTTGTGTGTGAACCCCAAGTTAAAATCTCCTTTTAATCACCAAGCTGAACCCGACCACTAATCCCATATTTATCCCTCTTGTGCCCCATACCGCCATTTAATTTAGCATGTACGATCATTTCCTTTAAACCCTGTATCTGTATATATTTCAACTCTATTATATTTATTAGTAAAAGCATATTTTTATTGTCGTCATTTTCTTGCAACCCTAAACGAGTACCAGCTACCTGTTAATCTTTAGCTGACTTGCACTCTGAATTATTTGTTTTTAAAGTACCGCGCAATTAAAAAGTAAACCATGCCCACTGAATTCTTAACTATCTCCCGTTCATGAACCGGCTAAGTCGAATCTTAAGCCAACCTCGACCCATATATATATATATATATATATATATATATGATGAAAATTAATGCAATATCGAAAGAAAAGATGAGGAATTAAACCACATTCTCCGAAGACAATTTAATTCAGAACAGTTTCGGTGTGAAATACACCGAAACTGTTCTGAATTAAATTGTCTTCGGAGAATGTGGTTTAATTCCTCACATATATATATATATATATATATATATATATATATATATATATATATAGAGAGAGAGAGAGAGAGAGAGAGAGAAAAGTGTGGGGTCTTTAAGAGGTTTTTAGCGAGATCTTTTAAAGGCAACCCTTTAACATATTTATTACAGCGATATTTATTTATCGCTTAATGTGTTGTGTGTGTTTGTGCAGGGCTGACTGATGTAAGGCTAGCGGTATGCGAAGAGGTTGAGGATTCGTGGAACAATTTCAAAAATAAGTTCATGAGTCTTCAATCAAGTTGCATCCCTCTGAAATGCCTCCGTCGGTCTTCTGTTCAACCAAAGTGGTTTAATCGAGAAATCGGCCAACTGCTTAGGAAGACGAGAAATGTGTACCGGCAATCGAAGATCTCGGGTGTCTTTGACGAGTACCGGAGGCTAGCCAGGAGAGTGAAGTCCAGCATAAGGGCGGCTAAGCGGCCTGAGGAACTCCGAGTGGCGAGACTCTGTAAAGAGAATACCAAGGAGTTCTTTGGATATGTAAACAGCCGTAAACCAATTCTTCGAACGATTGGCCCTTTGGGGAATGAGGAGGGGACATTAAAGCACTCAGATGAAGAAAATGCTAACCTCCTGAACGACTACTTCTCTTCAGTGTTTACGGAAGAGTGTGGTCCCATCCCTCAGCCGACGGATTCCTACTCGGGAGAAAAGCTGGAGGACTTGGACTTCACCGAAGAAGAAATAAAAAAGATCACTGACCTAATGACGAATAAGTCACCTGGCCTGAGAATGTTTTTACCTAAAGTGTTGAAAGAAGTGCGCGATCAAGTGTCACGATGCCTGAGCGCAATCTTCAACATGTCAATCGAACCGAATGCGTCCCTAGAGACTCGCGTGAAGTGGAGGTGACTCCTATCTTCAAGAAAGGAGACCGTAGCCAATCGTCGAACTACCGACCTATTAGTCTGACTTCGATAGTCGGTAAACTCATGGAAAGCATGATGGAGGACAAAATGACGTCGCATTTAGAGTCAAAGCTGCTACTGAGGAGTTCCCGGCACGGCTTCCGAAGCCAACGGTCATGCCTGACGAACCTTGTGGAATTCTCCCATTTCGTCTTCAGTGAGCACGATCGGGACAAAGCGGTGGATGTGGTGTACTTAGACTTTCAGAAAGCCTTTGATAAGGTACCACACCTCCGCCTTCTCTGGAAAGTGCGAGCGCTGAATATAGATGGAAAAGTAGCCGGTTGGATAGAAAACTGGCTAAGTGTCAGAGGGCAACGGGTGGTGGTGAATGGACAGGCTTCTGAGTGGGTGCCCGTTACTAGCGGATTGCCTCAAGGTTCTGTTCTAGGACCACTCCTATTTATCATCTACGTCAACGACATGGACGGTGACATGGTAGCCAAGATTTATAAATTTGCAGACGATACCAAGCTTGGTATGAACGTTGCAAAGGATTGAAATACTGCCCGCCTGCAGGAAGATCTTTGAATGATTGGGGAGTGGTCTGATACGTGGCAAATGCCTTTCAACGTAAACAAATGCAAAGTGATGCATATCGGCTACCGAAATCCTCAATCACCCTGTATCCTTAAGGGCACTGCTCTTGAATCCACCGACACTGAGAAGGACTTGGGTGTAACTATCACGAGTGACCTCAAGTTCTCGAAACAGTGTATTGAGGTGGAGAAGAAAGGCCAAAGGATGTTTGGATATTGAAACAAGGAGATAGTACTTTGTCTGTACAACTCCCTCGTCCGACCGCACCTGGAGTATGCCGTGCAATTTTGGAGTCCTTCATTCCGAAAAGACATCGTGAGATTGGAACGCGTGCAAGCCAGGGCAACCAAACTGATTCCCTCTATCAGACATAAAAGTTATGAAGATAGATTAAGGAAATTAGATATGTTCTCGCTGGAGACCTGGAGACTACGTGGTCAGCTTCTCAAAGTATTCAAAATACTTCGAGGCTTCGATAGACTGGACTACGGGGATATTTTCCAGCTCAGCGAGGGGAGAATAAGAAATCATGGCTTTAAACTTGAACTGATGCGATACCACCGTGAACTGTGTGGGAAATTCTTCACTTACAGTATCTGCGGTAGTTGGAATGCACTTCCGAGGGAAGTTGTCAACAGTGAATCTGTTGACCAGTTCAAGTCAAGACTAGATAAAGTCTTGCGAAATCGCCGTTAAGATCTTCGCGAGTGATCTTCGAGGTTGCCAACGGAAACCTTCGAAGTTTGCGCCAAAAGTACCTTCCTTGTATGCACCGTAAGGTCTTCTAGGGTACTTATTTTCCTTGTAGCTCCTTATAGCTTTCTCAACTTCTCTCTCCTATCAACTCTTTCCCAGCATCTCTCTAAACTCTTTCTCAAGGTAACTCTCTCTCTTCCTCCACAAAGATCGCCGGCTGCACTACCAGAGATGGATTCATCAACGTTTTCCTGCCATCACCCTCCGGTCACCGTGACCTTCGTATAGTTATCAATGCCCGAGCTGCCCTCCCAAAATTTCTGTCGGAACACCTCAATTCGACGCTTGCAGACTTTAATGGTGAGAATCTCTGGAACGATCAGTAATAATACCTTCGGCGATATTACTGCTTTAGATGAGAAACCCCCCCCCCCCCCAAACAAACCATGTTTTGACCTAGCATTCACTTACTATTATTTCAATTGTATTACATACTTTATTCCTTTATTTCTTATTAAATTTATCATAAAAATAGTATTTTAAATGTTTATAGATATTTTATACGTATAAGATCGATCCTTCGGCCATACAAGACTATTTCCGTGAGAAACGATAGGATCAGAGTGAAAAAATCGATTCCCCCTTTCAGGGCCGTATTAACCTAAACAGTCAAGCTTTATATCGGTGCCATACCGAAGAAGCCTTTACAGTCTGCAAAGAAGTTCGACTGAAGAAAAGCAAAGCCGCTCACACTCGAGTGACTCTCACATCTCAAGCCTTGTAAGAGTGAGAGGAGAAGAACCCAGCCCCAACGAGCTCCCGTTCTTTAATTACGTTGAAGAATCAGCCCCCGTCACAGGCGACAAGCTAGCCCTCCTCGACGAAAATTCAAACAACGGCCACAACACTTCAAAGCGTGAGATAAGTCCTCCAGCAACATCCGGCAATCCCTAATACCTCCTGTAAGTTAAAAATAACATTTATATTCCTATTGCGATAGTAGAAGTTTAGTACGTCTCACGTTTTAAAGTGGAGTAGAAACCATTGAGCTTGAACCTAGGTCATCTGTGTTTGTAGACGAGAGTACGTTAATTTAATGTTTAACGCTAATAAAATAGAGTCGCGATAAAAATACTAATCGGCAATTGGTATGTTTACGGGAAGCCTATTTGTTTATTTTTTTGTCATTGAAAGATCTTTGATGCCAAAGATAAAAATGTGTTAACTGTTGGTTTGTTATAGTTAAGTGTTTCATTTAAAATACATGTTTTTTTTTGGTAGATATCTGGTGTTTCCTCTTATCCTTATGGGTTAAAAATAGCTCTTCCTTAAGAACTTAACTACTGAATTAGCACTCTTAGAACATAGCCTACTTCATCCCAGAAGTAACTCACGCCCTTTAAATCATACCGCTACTTAAAGGGTGTCAAAGAGTATAGTGATCAAAAACCAAGGGTCATTCTACGACATATTATTAAAGTGGTGTCAGGTCTATAGGTTTTATATTAGAAAGAATCCAGCAGTGTCTATTTAAGGAAGAGCTAACACATAAAAGGAACACCAAGAATACTAGAATATTTGAAGAGAGGAAAATAGCTGAAGTTAGAGGTAGAAACAAACTAAAGGTAATTGTTAGGCCAAGTGGTAAGTTTCGGTGGTGGAGTAGGTCAGGCTTGATTAAAAACAAGGTAAATGACTGACATAAGCGCGATGGCATTGTTTGACCTTTATCGGAAGCAAGGTCATAGCCTCGGACTGGAAGGAACCGATCTGATCTCGTTTATTCAGGAAAAATAGAGAAGAAAGAAGAGAAAAGACGAAAATGGAAGCTGATGAAAGAAGAGAAAAGACAAAAATGGAAGCTGATGAAAGAAAGAAGATGAGGGCCCACGAAAGAGCTCTTAGTAAAGACCAGTTAGAGGTGCATTCAGTGTCATCCAGAACAGGAGTGTTACCAGCGGCCAGCATGAAACTCCCGGAGTACAAAGACGAACAAGATTTATGCTCATATCTCTCCCTTTTCGAGAAAATATCTGAGGGCAATAATTGGGACCTAAAAAAAGATGGGGTCGCCAGACTGTTACCGCTACTTAATCGTAGGATGAGAGAGATATTCGTATCTTTACCCTCAGAAGCGACTGTGGACTATTCCACTTTCAAAGCCGAACTTCTCTCAGCAACAAACCTTAACCCGGAAGAATATAGGATGAAGTTCAGGCAGGCTTGTATAAGACCTGGACAAACATACAAACATTTTGGCTTTGAGCTTCGTCGAAGCCTACAGTTTTGGATGGAGTCAGAAGGGGTAGAGAACGAAGTCTCTTCGGTCGTCGACTTCATGCTTAGAGATCAGTTACTGAGCACACTACCCCAGGAAATCCGTGCATTCGTTATGGACCAAAAAGCTTCTACCTTCAACGAGTGTCTGGGCGAGACTGACCTCCACGCGAGGGAGTACAAGAAAGAGAAGGCTCCCTCCCCAAAGAAAAATGGGCCGCCACCCAGGCATTTACAGAAGAAGCCCTTTAAGTTCTCAGCAGCAAAAGGAACTTATAAGCCGAATTTTGGAGGAGAAAAAAATCAAAAAGAAGTTAGGATTCCACAAGGATCATGCCCTAATACCGTCACGTATCCCAGGAAGCCCGTCACTTGTTATACCTGCGGGATAATAGGTCACCTAAGTTTCCAGTGCCCACAGAACTCCCGACTGAGGGAGACCTCGAGACAACAGGTGCAAAACCTGACTGCCGCGATCCCAGCAGGACAAGCTGATTCGTCCTACGTCCCCGCGCCAACATCCGAAGGGCCCCAGCAACAGGTAAACTTTCTATTCAACAAAAGTTCGCCAGGCGGCCTACAATTTGAAGAGGGCACTTTTAATGGGTGCCGAGTATCCACTTTAGTCAGAGACACCGGATGTACGTGCATTGTGGTATCCGACAAGTTGCTGCCCCCAGTGAACCCTAACCATAAGAAATTCGCAATCGTCCACGACTTTTTAGGCCGCGAAAATCGATTCCCCGTCGTGAGATGTCATATACAATGCAGATATTTCACCGGTTGGACGGACGTGGTAGTAGCCCCGATTAAGTTCTACGCAGTACTAATCGGACAAAACCCCCTAATTTCCCAGCAAGAAGTGCCCCAACAAGTAGTCACCCGGGTACAAGAAGCCTAGAGGAAAGAGCAATCTGCTAAGTTGACCCCGAAGATTACCCTCGAAGACAATGGGTTCAAATTGACTTCCTTCGCCATTGCTCAGAAGGAATGCCCCACTCTTAAATCTCTATGGGAGAAAGCTATTAAAGGTGAAACTCTCCAAGTGAAAGGAAAGAAGTCTATCCAGTATATCGTGGAAGACTCACTTCGCTACCGTACTATCAGCGAGGATGATAAGGAGAACAAGAAAGTACTGTGTGTACCTCAAGAATACACGCAAAGAATTTTGAATACCGCGCATGATGGAATATTAGCCGGACACTTTGGGCACAACAAAACGGCGCAGCAGATATTCTGACACTTTTATTGGCCCCAGGCTGCCAGGAAAATTGTGGCCTATTGCCGATCATGCGACGTGTGTCAGCAGGATCCCTCCAGAGGACGGGTACCTCCCGCACCCTTACAAAAGGTGCCCGTTATAACCGAACCATTCTTTCGAGTGGCTATTGATTTGGTGGGACCAATTCACCCCCCTTCAAGTGGAGGACACTCCTACATCCTCACCCTAGTGGATTGTGCCACCCGGTTCCCAGATGCCGTGGCACTACGGAAGATTGACACTATTTCCTGCGTGGAAGCATTAATTTCAATATTTGCACGAGTAGGCCTGCCTAAAGAAATTCTATCGGATAGAGGGCGCCAATTCACCTCAGAATAGATGGAGTATTTTAATAAACTACTGTTAGTCAAGCCAATTTTTACGAGTCCATTTCATCCATCCGCTAACGAAATCTGCGAGAAATTAAACGGGACTCTCAAAAATATACTGAAGAAGTTGTGTCAAAACAACCCTACACAGTGGCACAGATCCCTGCCTGCAGCCCTTTTCGCCTGCCGAGAAATACCTCATTGTACGTTGGGATTCTCGGCCTTTGAGCTATTATACGGGAGAAATGTGCGAGGTCCTATGAGTATTCTCAAGGAATTATTTTCCAACGCGAAGCTTGAACAAGAAATCAAATCGTCTTACGCCTACGTGATGGATATGCGCGAGCGCCTAGAATACTGCTCTGGCTTAGCTCGAGAGAACGCCGAGAAAAATTTAGCCAAATACCGGGACTACTTCGATATGAAAACAAAGGCGCGAAAATTATAGGCAGGAGATGAAGTCTTATTATTACTCCCGACCAAAAATAATAAGTTATGGGCCCAGTGGAAGGGACCGTTTGAAGTAATCGAGGCACGGGGTCCAGTCGATTACTTGATAGATACCCCAACAGGGCGAAGAACCTATCACATAAACATGCTAAAAAAATATCACCGCCGCGCGTGCATAAAGAATATTACCCTTCTAGACGAAGAAGAACCGATGGATGCCGTTTACCCGGGTAAGCCCCTGCAAGTCATACACACCGTGTGTGTGGAACGAGACGAGGAATACGAACTTCCATCGCTCTCACCTACCCCGCAAGACCCTCGGGTAGATTCAAAGATAAATCCCCACTTAGAGATTCCACAAAAAGCGGAAATGTTGAACTTGCGCATGGAATTCCGAGAAGTCATTTCTGAAACCCCCGGATGTGCCAAGGATTTCATCCATGAAATAAAACTAAAAACTAATTCAGTGGTGCGAAGCAAACCATATCCTTTACCGATCCACCTACGAGAAGCCTTCAATAAGGAAGTCCGGAATATACTAAAATTGGGAATTTTAGAGCCATCGGAGTCCGATTATTGCTCCCCCATAGTAATGGTTGAGAAACCTGATCAATCATTTCGGATGTGCGTGGACTTCCGAAAATTGAATTCAGTGACCGTTTTCGACGCCGAGCCCATCCCACTAATAGATCAAAATCTCTATTTATTTGAAGACGCTAAATTCATCACCGAATTGTATTTGTGTAAAGCGTACTATCAAATACCTCTCGCCAAGGAGACCAAAAAACTGACGGCTTTTGCGACTGAGAGAGGTCTGTTACAGTTTACCAGGCTACCCTTCGTACTACTTACAGACGGTAGCAATTATAATAGGATGATGGGGCGAATCATCGCTGGCCTAAGTGACGTGTCGTTTTACTTCGACAACGTGTACGTAGCTACCCGTACCTGGGAGTCACACTTACACGCCTTACGCTCATTGCTGGAGAAATTGAAGGAGCAAGGTCTAACCGCCGGGCCGACCAAGTGTTATTTTGACTACGAATCCATTGACTACCTGGGATTCAAAATAGGACAAAAATACTTGACTACCCAGCAAGAAAAAGTGGACGCCATAGTCAAGATGCCCCGGCCGAAAACAAAGAAACAACTCCGATCGTTTATGGGAACGGCCTCGTTCTATAGGCGTTTTGTACCACACTTCGCTTCCATTGCGGCCCCACTGAATGATTTGTTAAAAAAGACAGCGTCAGACCCTGTTACGTGGAACCCCCATGCAATAACTTAGTTGGAGGTTCTAAAAGGAAAACTCGTAACTGCGCCCATTCTTCGCTTATCAAATCCCAACAAGATCTTCGGCATTCGCACGGACGCTAGTCAAAACGGGTTAGGCGGAGTATTGCCTTAATACGAAGATGACGAAACGGCCTATCCCATAGCTTATGTCAGTAGGAAACTGTTGAGTAGAGAAAAAGCCTACGCTACCATCGAAATCAATCGAAGCTTTGGCCATAATATGGTCCATAGGTAAATTCAAATATTATCTAATAGGGCGCGAGTTTAAGTTGGAATGCGACCATAAACCGTTGTCATACTTAAGTAAAAATAAGAGTAAGAATGGAAGACTCCTGAGATGGCGTTTACTCTTGATAAAGTACGAGTACTCCATTCACTATTTAAAAGGGTCCAACAATTGTATGGCCGACTCGTTAAGTCGGAACCCGGTCGACGATTAAGGAGCAGCTCAACTATTGTATTATAGCAAAGTTAAGTGAAAATCCGTAGAATTGTAATTAAGTAGGGGCGAGTAACCCCTTAGTGATAGGTAAGAAGATCCTAAGTTGGCACAGTAATATAGGAATTAATGTAAGGTCAGGTGAAATGTTATCGAGGCATTCCCGAGTGAACTAGAATTTATTGAATAATATAATGTTCCGTAAGTTACCCATGTATATTATTGTAAGCGTCGGATTGGAATAACCCCCCCCCTTTAATTTCTTTAGGAGGGAGGTAAATGTAGAGAAATGGCTCATTAAGCATCCTGGAGGAGTATAGGTACATTAAAGCCCCCCTCCCCTCATGAGGAGAAGCGTGGGAAAGGTAGCCGGCGAATAACCATAACTGCTTACCATGTGTGATCTCCCCGCCGCTGTGGGCAGTTGGAGCTAAACATCTGTATTAAGGCGACCACACAAGGTCCTTAAACGACGCTCTAACGATCCAATTACCTACGAGACCCATAAACCCGTAGTTATGGAAAAAAAAGCGGTGCGAGTCAGAAGGCACGCCAAGAAGCAGTGCGGTTGCGAGCCTCTAATTACCGAGCTGACTTGGGCACCCCAGTGCCACCTCAGGAATTCTCTCTCTCCCCACATTCTAACTCACCATTCGCACCCCCTCACCTTGCCTCTGTGGCCGGGTCACTTCCCCCTTTGGATCGGGTGGCAATCCGCCTATAAATAAGCCCAGCAAAGAAAGAGAGAGGAGGATTATCAGAAGTCGATACGCCAGGGTAGGATTAGTTCGTGAAGATCGATCCTTCGGCCAGAGAAGAAGATCATCAGAAGTCGATACGCCAGAGTAGGATTAGTTCATGAAGATCGATCCTTCAAGCAGACAAGAAGATTATTAGAAGTCAATACGCCAGAAGAAAGATTAGTTCGTGAAGATCGATCTTTCAGCCAGACAAGAAGATTACAACAAGGAGTAACAACAAGGAAAGAAGGTACCCTAGAAGACATTACGGTCCATTCAAAGAGGGTACCATTGGACTTGCAATCGAGCGGGCAAAAGACTGCTCAATTGTTTTGCGTCCCTAAACGGCCACTTTTCAAGACCTTGTCTAGTCTTGACTTGAACTGGTCAACAGATTCACTGTTGACAACTTCCACTGGAAGTGCGTTCCACTTACCGCAGATACTGTAGGTGAAAAAATTTCCACACAGATTGCGGTTGTAACGCTTCAGTTCAGGTTTGAAGCCGCGATTGCGCGTTCTGTTCTCACTCAGTGTGAAAATATCCCGGTAGTCAACATTGTCGAACCCTCGAAGTATTTTGAAAACTTCGATGAGCTGACCACGCAGTCTACGGGTTTCCAGCGAGAACAGATCTAATTCCCTTAGTCTATCCTCATAACTTTTATGTCGGATAGAGGGAATCAGCTTGGTTGCCCTGGCTTGTACGCGTTCCAATCTCGCGATGTCCTTTCGCAATGAAGGACTACAAAATTGTACGGCATACTCCAGGTGCGGTCGGACAAGTGAGTTGTACAGGCACAGTACAATCTCCTGGTTCCGATAACCAAACTGGCGCTTAATATAGCCTAGCATCCTTTGGGCCTTTTTCTCCGCCTCAATGCACTGTTTCGAGAACTTGAGGTCACTATTGATAGTAACACCCAAGTCCTTCTCAGTGTCGGTGGATTCAATAGCAGTGCCCTTAAGGATACACTGAGATTGGGGGTTTCTGTGGCCGATATGCATGACTTTGCATTTGCCCACGTTAAAAGGCATTTACCACGTGTCCGACCACTCCCCAATCTTCCCAAGATCTTCCTGCAGGCGGGCAGTATTTCCATCCTTTGCAACGTTCATACCAAGCTTGGTATCGTCGGCAAATTTGGAAATCTTGGCAACCATGTCACCGTCCATGTCGTTGACGTAGATGATGAATAGTAGTGGTCCCAGGACAGAACCTTGAGGCACCCCGCTAGTAACGGGCACTCACTTAGAAGACTGCCCATTCACCACCACCCATTGCCGTCTGCCACTTAGCCAGTTCTCGATCCAGCCGGCTACCTTTCCATCTATGCCAAGCGGTCGCACTTTCCGAAGAAGGCGGCGGTGTGGTACCTTATCAAAGGCTTTCTGAAAGTCTAGGTAGACAACATCCACCGCCTTGTCCCGATCGTGCTCACTGAAAACGAAGTGGAAGAATTCTACAAGGTTCGTCAGACATGACTGTTGCCTTCGGAAGCCGTGCTGGGAACTCCTCAGTAGCAGGTTTGACTCTAAATACGACGTCACTTTGTCCACCATGATGCTTTCCATGAGTTTACCGACTATCGAAGTCAGACTGATAGGTCGGTAGTTCGACGGTTCGTTACGGTCTCCTTTCTTGAAGATAGGAGTCACCTCCGCCTCACGCCAGTCTCTAGGAACGCATTTGGTCCGGATTTACATGTTAAAGATAGCGCACAGATGTCGTGATACTTCATCGCACACTTCTTTCAACACTTTAGGTAGAAACCCGTCCGGTCCAGGGGACTTATTCGTCTTTAGGTCAGCGATCTTTTTCTTTATTTCTCCTTCAGTGAAGTCCATTGCCTCCAGCATTTCCCCCGAGTAGGAATCCGTGGGCTGGAGAATGGGACCACACTCTTCAGTAAACACTGAAGAGAAGTAGTCGTTGAGGAGGTTAGCATTTTCTGCATCTGAATGCTTTAATGTCCCCTCCTCATTCCTCAAAGGGCCACTCGTTCGACGGATTGGTTTACGGCTGTTCACATATCCAAAAAACTCCTTGGGATTCTCTTTACAGAGTCTCGCCACTCGGAGTTCCTCAGACCGCTTAGCCGCCCTTATGCTGGACTTCACTTTCCTGGCTAGCCTCCGGTATTCGTCAAAGTCACCCGAGATCTTCGATTGCCGGTACGCATTTCTCTTCTCCCTAAGCAGTTGCCCGATTTCTCGATTAAACCACTTTGGTTGAACAGAAGACCGACGGGGGCATTTCAGAGGGATAAAACGCGATTGAAGACTCATGAATGTGGTTTTGAAACTGTTCCAAGAGTCTTCAACAGCATCGCACTCTTCTAGCCTCGCGTCAGTCAGTCCCGCGCGTAGACCTGCAAAGTCTGCTCTTCTTAAATCGAGTTTCCTTGATTTACTAATTGCAGGCTCTGCCTTGGGGACTTTGACTACAAACCTAATTAGTCAGTGGTCACTGCCACCGAGCTCTTCGCCAACAGAGAGGTCCTCAACGATGTCATCCTCAGAGGTGAAAACCAAGTCGAGGATATTGTCTCCTCTCGTTGGCTCTCTCACCCATTGAGTGAGGAACTCGTTGTTCGTCAACTCCAGGAGTAGTGCGTTCTCGCCACAGGGTTCTCTGGTTTCCCAGTCAACTTGTGTGTTGAAATCACCCATGACGATACACACTCTGTCTTCGACAAGTTCTCCTAGTAGCTGGTACAGATCTCTGTCCTTTTCAACGAGTTGGGCAGGAGGTCTATAAAGCACCAGGGTCCTGTATTTGGCAGGACCTATCTCTAGGTCAACACCTAGTAGTTCATGGTCGGATACGATGTTGCAATCCGTCGAGTTGAGAGTATCCTTGACATACAACATCACACCACCACCCTCTCTGTCTGGCCTATCTTTCAAGAAGAGCTGGTAACCGGGAATCGTGAATTCACCTTCAAAGTCTCGGTTTGAGGTTTTTATCCACGATTCTGTTATGGCTACCATTTCGGGTTCTTCCGTCGCTACGAGGCCACGGAGCTCAGGAAACTTGTTCTTGATTGACCTCGCATTGAACAGAAGAACTTTCAGGGAGTCCCCGACTGTAGGACTCCCTACACTCTTTCGTTTCCCGGCTTGTTTTTTGGCGAGGCATGCCTTTTTGCGACCTCTGAGAAGGTCGTTCCTGGAGTGACACGGGCGTACTGGCGTAGGTCCGCCCTCACTCTGGGCCGGATACTCCTTTCCGTCCTCTCTACGACATCCTGGATCATGTTCGACAGAAAGGCCTTTCCTTTAAAGGAAAGATGTACCCCATGCCTTTGGTAGAGATTATTTCTACCATAAAAGGTGCGGTACGGGTCCACAAAAAAGATCCCCTCTGCCGTACACAAATCTGCCAGGCGCCGGTTTAAAGACACATTCATCGAGTGAGCGGTCCGTGTTGGACCTCTCCTCGGGAGCATCCCGACTACCACGCGCTTGCGGGTTTATAGCCCACAGTCGTCCACAGCACCCATAACCGTGTGGAGGATTTTATCTGTAGGGCCTACCCTACCTCCTCTCAGGTAAAGGTCGTTTCCACTGACCATCAGAGCAACGACTGAGCTCTCAGAAATCTGTGATTTCTCAGCCTCTACTCTGATGTGGTGGTTACCACATCCTGGCAGGCAGCTTACCTTAACGCTTGTGCCAAGGCGGGCCGCTAGCAGGGGCTGCAGGTCCCGTGCCTGGGAATCGCCCACAAGGATGACCCTGGCACATTTGCCTGCTGAGCTCGGATTCTTTATTTTCTGAGGCAAGCTCTCCAATTCCTTTCTCTTCCCCCTCATGGTCTTTTCAGGCTTTACTTTTTTCTTCTTCCTCTTATTCTTCTTCTTCTTCTCTATCATCTTTTCCCCCTTGTCATCCTTTTCATTAACTTCTTTTACCTTTTCTTCTTCTATTTCTCTCTCTTCCTCTTTCTTCTTTCCCTTTTTCGTCTTTTTTTTTCTTTTTTTCTTTTGGTGTCGCTGCCACATTCGGGCACGGGCTCTCTGCAGAGGTGGTGTTTGCCACAGGACTCGAGAGCTCGTTTAATTTCTCTTCGAGCCTGCGGATCTGGTGGGAGTGCTCCTCCTTGAGCCTCTCGATTTTCTGTTCGAGGTCTGTAGTTCTTTCCCTGTAGTAGGCGACTACTTCCTCCACTTCCTTCTTTAAAATGCAAGTGGTGCATACACTGTCTGGGTGGCATTTCGCATAGCAGCCTTCCGGGAAGTCAACGCACCACTTGTCCTTCTTACATGTGGCACACGTGAATTTTAGCGCTGCTGGACCTTTCTTTCCTGCCATTTTGAACACTCTATTTCTTAAGCTTGTGACCAATCAATATATGAAAAGGGGGCTGGTGAGTTCTCCCCGCGTGAGTCGCTCCCGCCTATTGATCGGAGTCGTTTCGGAGTCTTCCAGAAGGCACGCTCCATGTGCTGCTGTTCGTCCGACTGAGTCGTCAAGCCTCGGCGTGCCGTGGCTCCCAACCAAGCAGCACAGACGGTCCCCGAAGGGGCCATCGATTTCTCACCAGGTGAACAACAACGAAGCACACCCCTTACTAAACTCCTACTAGTTCCCTTCACAACGGCCAGGATCTCGGAGGAGCGTTCAATGGATATCCCGCCACACCAAGGAACTCGACCCAAGGCTTTTTATTGGCCTGGCAACCAACCTGGGAACAAAGGGCCGTCACCTCGGACCGATGCTACCAGAGGCACCCGTCAACGGGCACTGGGAACGGTCAATAATTACGCGCCAGGGAAGGGGTTAACGGGGCACTACCCTCATCCCATTCATCGTGCCCCAACGCCTAGGACACCTCTAGTCCTAGTCTCTCGCAACCAGTGAGCGTCGATTGGCGTTGTTTATAGAGGTTCCAAAGCCTCTCTTCTGACGCGTGAGGTAGCTGCCAGGTCCTTATATGTAGATAGATGAAAAAAGGGTAAGAGTGACATGATAGGTATAGGGGTTGTTTTTTTGTTGTTTTTTTCTTTTTGTATAAGTAGAAGAAATAGGATTAATTTTTAAAGAAAGATGAAGGATAGAGTAGGATAAAAAAGAAAAGACGCACTTAGTCTGGAACCTAATTTCCGACCAAATCGACAAGGGAAACCCTGCCAGGGGTGCCAGAAGATAGGTACCCCCGACGACATAGCTCGAAAAGTCAAGGGTACGCACAAGCTCTCTTCCCGCGACAAGGGGGCGTCACCTCTCTCTACTTTCTTTATGAGAGAGAGAGAGAGATACGCCAGAAGAAGGGTTAGTTCGTGAAGATCGATCCTTCGGTCATACAAGACTATTTCCGTGAGAAGCGATAGGATCAGAGTGAAAAAATCGATTTCCCCTTTCAGGGCCGTATTAACCTAAATAGTCAAGCTTTATATCGGTGCCATACCGAAGAAACCTTTACAGTCTGCAAAGAAGTTCGACTAAAGAAAAGCAAAGCCGCTCACACTCGAGTGACTCTCACATCTCAAGCACCGTAAGAGTGAGAGGAGAAGAACCCAGCCCCAACGAGCTCCCGTTCTTTAATTACGTTGAAGAATCAGCCCCCGTCACAGGCGACAAGCTAGCCCTCCTCGACAAAAATTCAACCAGCGGCCACAACACTTCAAAGCGAGAGATAAGTACTCCAGCGACATCCGGCAGTCTCTAATACCTCCTGTAAGTTAAAAATAACATTTATATTCCTATTGCGATAGTAGAAGTTTAGTACGTCTCACGTTTTAAAGGGAAGTAGAAACCATTGATCTTGAACCTAGGTCATCTGTGTTTGTAGACGAGAGTACGTTAATTTAATGTTTAACACTAATAAAATAGAGTCGCGATAAAAATACTAATCGGCAATTGGTATGTTTATTTTTTGTCATTGAAAGATCTTTGATACCAAAGATAGAAATGTGTTAACTGTTGGTTTGTTATAGTTAAGTGTTTCATTTAAAATACATGTCCATTTTGGTAGATATCTGGTGTTTCCTCTTATCCTTATGGGTTTAAAATAGCTCTTCCTTAAGAACAAAACCACTGAATTAGCACTCTTAGAACATAGCCTACTTCATCCCAGAAGTAACTCACGCCCCTTAAAGCATACCGCTACTTAAAGGGTGTCAAAGAGTATAGTGATCAAAAACCAAGGGTCACTCTACGACACTGGCCAAGTACCGTCCGAAGTCCATCGAAGTCTGCACGTCTGAGATCCAACTCACGTGCTTGTTCATTCGTACTTTGCGTACATGGGGCACGTACACAGAACCTGACCATTCTGTGATCACTTCCACCCAGGCACTCATTCCCTGCACTGTCAGAGAAGAGGTCATCTTCGGTGGTAAATACTAGATCTAGAACGTTACCACCTAGGGGAAGCTCGCAGACCTACTGAGTCAAAAGGTTGCTGTTAGCAAAGTCCACAAGCTGAGACGCCTCTCCGTCGCCGGTTCGGCAACTCCAGTCGACTCGGCAGTTGAAGTCACCTATCAGCAGCGACGAAGGACTGTCTAAGAGATCGGACAGTTTTTGGTACAGGTCCATATCCACCTCCATTTTTCTATGGGGAGGCTGGTAGGCCACTAAGACCCTGTACATTGTATCAGCGACCTTGATGTTGACTCTTAACACCTCATGTCCAGGAACAGGTCTGCACTCAACGGGAGAGATATAGCCGGGTAGTACACAAAAACTCCCCCGCCTTTCCTGTCAGCGTTATCCTTATGGAAGGTCGCGTAACCGGGTACTCCAAATTCTCCTATGAAGTCCCTGGTGTCTGTACGGATCTACGACTCCGTGATGGCCACTATTTCAAGCTTCTCGGATAACATCAGTGCTTTAAGATCGCAGAACTTGTTTCTTATCGAGCAGGAATTTACGGGAAGCATTCTGAAGGGGGCGTTACCTATCCCTACTACACCCTCCACTTGTCCGTTTCCCGACGGTTTGTCGGGCGATCTCTCCTCAAAAGCTGGAATCGGAGGCCGGCTATCGCCCCTTCCGCCCCCTCCTTCGTATCGACGGAAGCATTGTCTTATGGGTGTTTGACCTAGGCTGGGAAGGCGCTACTTCGGAAGAATCTTCCACCTGGGTTCCAGTCAGCCGTCCCCCTCGAATAAGCTCACGCAGCACTCCTCTCCCACGGCCTCGGAGGTTCTCTGGGCCTCTTCGCTTCCCTTCTAACAGGGGTGAAGCTATCGTAGCACACCCCTTGGGCACCAGCGACACTGGAACCCTCGACACTCGGGGGAGGTGCATTATTATCCTTGTTTTTCTTGTTTTTCTTCTTTCTCTTCTTTTTATTCTTAACTTTTGCACTCGGCTGGTGCAGCACTGCCGATGCAGTGCTGCTCGTCGGTGGGAGGTTCATATAGGACTCGAGCTGACTGGGTGTCTAATCTTCAAGTCAACTCTCCAATCTTGTCCTTGAGACGGCGACTCTGACGTACGTGTTCCGATTCTAGGCTCTGTAATTTCCTCTCCAGTTTCCTAGGTTTCTCTTCGGATGTTCTATAGCGATCTTTGAGTTCCTTGCATTAAGCCACTGCTTCTTGGACTTTGCCTTTCAGGATGCAATTTGTGTAGATACTGTCCGGGTGGCATTTCGAATAACACCTCCTCCGGGAAGTCCACGCACCACTTCTCATTCTGGCTTATCGCACAGGTGCACTTTAGAGCAGATGGTCTTTTTTTCCAGTCATGTTGAACACTTTATAGCACTAATAATTTTTCGACCAATCAATAAGTAAAAAGGGGGATTGGTGAGTTCGCTCCGGGTGAGTCGCTCCCACCTATCGATCGGAGACGTTTCGGATCTTTCAGAAGCCCGGCATGGCGTGGCTCCCAACCAAGCAGCACTGACATTTTTCGAAGGGGGCCATCGATTTCGCATCAGGTGAAGAGCGGGCCATTCCCCTTTCTAAACTCTAACTAGTTCCCTTCAGGTCGGCCAGTATCTCTGTGTATCGTTCAATGGATATCCCGCAACACCAAGAGACTCGACCCAAGGCTTTTAGTTAGCCTGGCAGCCAACCTGGGAACAAGGACCCCTCTATCTTAGCCTCTCACAACCAGTGGACGTCGATTGGCGTTGTTTATAGAGGTTGCAAAGCCTCCCTTCTGACGTATGAGGGAGCCGTCGGGTGCTTAAATAATTAATAGATAGAAGGTTAAAGGCTAATAGGACAGTCGTAGTTTTTTTGTTTTTTTTTAAAAGATGGGTCACAGAGAGAGAGTAAAAACTATCAGATCACAGGATAGACGAGTAGAATACGGACGCACTTTGCCGTGAACCTCATTTCCGACCAATTCGACAAGGAATAACCCTACCAGGGGTGCCTCAAAAGGTACTCACGACGATTTGGCTGTGAAACTCTATGGTACAAGCAAGCTCTCTCTCTCTCCACAAAAGAGAAGTGTTGAGAAAGAAGGGATTAATGATAGAAGTTACAAGGAGTTACAAGGAAAGAAAGTAACCTAGGAGACCTTACGGTCCATTCAAAGAAGGTACCTTTGGCCTAGTTGAGAGAGAGAGTTTGGGAGAGATACTGAAAGAGAGAGAGGTTGATGGAAAATAGAGGCTAAGAAAGAGAGCGAGGTTGACATAGAGGGTACAAGAGAGATTGAGATGCAAGTTATGAAAGAGAGAGGTTGAGAGAGACAGGTTCATAAGAAGAGAGGGATTGAGAATAGAGATTAAGATATTTAGATTAAGAGAGAGTAACAAGGAGTAACAAGGAAAGTAAGCAACCTAGGAGACCTTACGGTCCATTCAAAGAGGTTACCTTTGGACTAGCAATCGAGCGGGCACATGGCTGCTCAATTGTTTTGCGTCCCTAAACGGCCACTTTTCAAGACTTTGTCTAGTCTTGACTTAAACTGGTCAACAGATTCACTGTTGGCAACTTCCACTGGAAGTGCGTTTCACTTACTGCAGATACTGTAGGTGAAAAAGTTTCCACAGATTGTGGTTGTAACACTTCAGTTCAAGTTTGAAGCCGTGATTGCGCGTTCTGTTCTCACTCAGTGTGAAAATATCCCGGTAGTCAACATTGTTGAACCCTCGAAGTATTTTGAATACTTCAATGAGCTGACCACGCAGTCAACAGGTTTCCAGCGAGAACAGATCTAACTCCCTTAGTCTATCCTCATAACTTTTATGTCGGATAGAGGGAATCAGTTTGGTTGCCCTAGCTTGTACGCGTTCCAATCTCGCGATGTCCTTTCGCAATGAAGGACTCCAAATTTGTACGGCATACTTCAGGTGCGGTCGAACAAGTAAGTTGTACAGGCACAGTACAATCTCCTGGTTCCACTAACCAAACTGGTGCTTAATATAACCTAGCATCCTTTGGGCCTTTTTCTCCGCCTTAATGCACTGTTTCGAGAACTTGAGGACACTAGTGATTGTTACACCCAAGTCCTTCTCAGTGTCAGCGGATTCAAGAGCAGTGCCCTTAAGGATATACTGAGATTGGGAGTTTCTGTGGCCGATATGCATCACTTTGCATTTCCCCACGTTAAAAGGCATTTGCCACGTGTCCGACCACTCCCCAATCTTCCCAAGATCTTCCTGCAGGCGGGCAGTATTTCCATCCTTTGCAACGTTCATACCAAGCTTGGTATCGTCGGCAAATTTGGAAATCTTGGCAAGCATGTCACCATCCATGTCGTTGACGTAGATAATGAATAGTAGTGGTCCCAGGACAGAACCTTGGGGCACCCCGCTAGTAACGGGCACCCACTCAGAAGCCTGTCCATTCACCATCACCCGTTGCCGTCTGACACTTAGCGAGTTCTCGATCCGGCCGGCTACTTTTACGTCTATGCCCAGCGCTTGCACTAGCCGGAGAAGGCGGCGGTGTTGTACCTTATCAAAGGCATTTTGAAAGTCTAAGTAAACCACATCCACCGCCTTGTCCCGATCGTGCTCACTGAAGACGAAGTGGAAGAATTCCACAAGGTTCGTCAGGCATGACCGTTGCCTTCGGAAGCCGTGCTGGGAACTCCTCAGTAGCAGGTTTGACTCTAAATACGACGTCATTTTGTCCACCATCATGCTTTCCATGAGTTTAGCGACTATCGAAGTCAGAGTCATAGGTCGGTAGTTTGACGGTTGCTGGGATCTCCTTTCTTGAAGATCGGAGTCACCTCCACCTGACTCCAGTATCTAGGAACGCATCCGGTCCGGATTGACATGTTAAAGATAGCGCACAGATGTCGTGATACTTCATCGCACACTTCCTTCAACACCTTGGGTAGAAACCCGTCCAGTCCAGGGGACTTATTCGTCTTTAGGTCAGCGATCTTTTTCTTTATTTCTCCTTCGGTGAAGTCCATTGCCTCCAGCTTTTCCCCCGAGTAGGAATCCGTGGGCTGGAGGATGGGACCACACTCTTTAGTAAACACTGAGGAGAAGTATCATTTAGAAGGTTAGCATTTTCTGCATCTGACTGAGTTAATGCACCCTCCTCGTCCACTAAGGGCCCAATACTACTATGGATTGGTTTACGGATATTTACATAGCCGAAGAACTCCTTGGGATTCTCCTTGCAGAGTCTCACCACTCGGAGTTCCTCAGTACGCTTAGCCGCCCTTATGCTGGACTTCACTCTCCTGGCTAGCCTCCGGTACTCTTCAAAGGCACCCGAGATCTTCGATCGCCGGTACGCATTTCTCTTCTCCCTAAGCAGTTGGCCGATTTCTCGATTAAACCACTTTGGTTGAACAGAAGACCGACGAAGGCATTTCAGAGGGATGCAACTTGATTGAAGACTCATGAATTTATTTTTGAAATTGTTCCACGAATCCTCAACCTCTTTGCATACCGCTAGCCTTACATCAGTCAGCCCAGCACGAAGGCTTGCATAGTCTGCTCTTCTCAAGTCAAGTTTCCTTGAGAGAACAAGAAATTGAGAGGGATAGAGAAGTTGACAGAGGGGAGATACAGTTTTAGCGAGAGGTTGACATAGAGGGACATAGATGTTTAGAGAGAGATTGAGAGAAAGAGAGATGCTCGAAAAAGAGGCTGAGATGAAGAGAGTGGGTGAGATGGATTATGGTTGAGAGAGAGAGAGAGAGTTTGAAAGATAGAGAGGTTCAGAGTGAGAAAACTTGAGAGAGAGAGGGAGAGTTTGAGATAGATAGAGAAAAATAGTGAGAGAAAGGGAGGTAGATAGAGTGATAAAGGTTGAATGAGATGTTGAAAGAGAGATAGAAGTTGAGAGAGAGAGAGAGAGAGATGTTGGTAAAAAAACAACGGCTAAAAAAAGAGGCAGCTTGTGAGGTTGAGAGAGGTTGTGAAAGAGCTAAGTTGAAAGAGAGAGGAAGCGAGGTTGAGAAAGATGTTTAAGAGTGTTTGAGAGAGAGTGAGATAGGTTAAAAGAGAGAGCTTTTGAGAAAGAGAGAGGTTGTGAAAAAGAGAGAGGCTTAGAGAAAAAAGAAATTGAGAGATAGTGAGAGGTTGAGATAGAAAAAAGATGTAATAAATGAGACATTTTAAGAGTGAGATATTGAAAAAAATTAGCGAGTGTTTGTTTGAAAAAGAGTATCTGAGAGACAGAGAGAGAGGGGGGGGGGTTGGAGTGAGAGATATTTTAAGAAAAAGAAATGTAGAGAGAGGAAGAAAGAGGCTGAGAAAGAAATAGAGGTTGAAATGGAGGTGAGATAGAGAAAGCTTGGTTAGAAAGAGAGAGGTTTAGAGAGAGCAAGAGGTTAAGAGCGAGAAAGAGGTTCAGAGAGCAAGAGGTAAGATTGAGAGAGAGGTTCAGAGAGAGAGAGAGAGAGAGAGAGAAATTGACATAGAGGTATATAGAGCTTTAAAGTGAGTAATCTTAAGAAAGAGAGGATTTGTGATAGAGAGAGATATTTAGAGGAAGGGTGATTGATAAAGTTAAATATCGAGACTGAGAGTGGTTACGTGAGAGTTTGAAAGAGTGATAAATAATTTGAGAGATATAGAGGTCGAGAGCAAGACAGAGGTTGACTAAGAAAAATGTTGAGAGAGAAATGATAGAAAACAACGGTTCAAAAGAGAGGCAGGTTGATAGGAAGAAGGAGGTCGAGATGTTGAGAGATAAAGAAGGACGGACTTTATCTCTCAACACCTTTCACCCAGAATGACACTATTTTTTTCTAGTAGGAGGGAAAGATTCATTCTAGCCCCTCTCTCGAGTGAGATAGTAGGGTGGGCTGCCCTGTTCTACCTTTCAACAAACTAACTCTCTTTTCCCAAAGGGTCAGAGTAGACCAGGTGGGAAAGGGTCGGCAGGAACTGATAAGGGTAGAGAGGAATAAGAGGAGGAGTAAAAAAAAATGAAGTGAGAAAGGGAGTAAGAGAGTCGAATTTGATTTATTTAGACCTTCTTCATTTAGCGGAAAGATTTGATAGAATGGACCAACTCCATTGTGTGAACCTACTGATTTTATCGTGGATTCAGAAGCACACATCCCTCTATCGTTCGGTCTCTTCCATCTCTTTTAGTTCTTTCATTCCTCTTTTGTAACTTCATACAGGTATTGGGTAAATCCTCATGTATTGTTAAGGTCTGAGCTCTGAGCTGGTGTTGTTTATATAGTACTCGTATGTTGTTGTGTGTTTATGTATTCTTTATTTGTTTGTTATTTATTTATTTTCTTCTTATTTTCATTTTCTGTGGAGTTGTTTCGTTTTTATTTTTCTTGCACTTACTTCACTTAAGATATATATCACATAAGTTTTGTTAACTACTTTTCACTACATTAGTCTTTTGTATTACACTTCTTTGCACCCAAGTTCACTTGTTAATTACTTCACTTTACTTTGAGTCTTTTTGTTCATTCGTTTGATAGTTTTATTTAATTCGGTTGTCTTTTTCGGTTATATTTCCGGTATCTTGTTTAGGTGACTTAATTGGTTTTGCTTTTTTATGGTTAGGATGAATTTGTTGCTGGTTTTGTTTTGTTTTTGTTTTATTTTTTCTTCATTTTTTGTTAGTTTCAACTTAAGTAAACATGGGTGCTTCGTCAATTCTCAGTTGATGTTTTCCGCTGGGGAATCAAGTATTAAAGTGGTTTCCTGCTCTGATGTTCGTGCTCTCTGCAAATGTTCTCCTTACGTCCAAATTTTCTCCGTTCTTTTCTTGATGTTGATATTGAACGTTTCTATTTCTTCATCTTGGTGAGACTCCGCTGATCTCTCCTAGCTACCCTTCGAGTGTTATTAATTAGGTGAAGGGCTTTATTCTGAATCTTCTGGAGTTCCAGTTTTTAACTTGTGACTCGCTGTTGATTGGGAGGGGAGGGTGCAGGAGAGCCTCTCTTCCTAGTGCCATATATATATTTTTCTTTTGTTTTTCATGCGTCAACTTCTTAAACTCTATAGTAGGCTTAGCATTGGCGTTGCCTTATTCTTCCTCTCCGCTCTAAGATGTTTATAGCCTCTTCATCAGTGATGTATTTGGGGTGTAAAGAGAGATGTCTAGAAGATGCAAAGAGAGAAATGTAGGGAGAGATGCAGATATATGAAGAGAAAGATGTAGAGATGTTAATGAAGATATGTAGGGAGAAAGGTAGAGAGATGTAGATAGAGGTATGTAGAGAGATACAGAGAGATGTATAGGGAATCTAGATATGCATAAAGAGAAGAAGAGTTAACGAAAAGAGGCAGATAGAGAAATGCAGAAAGAGATGTAGAGATATGAAGACAGAGATGTAGAGATGTTGATAGAGATATGTAGAGAAAGGTAAATAGATGTAGATAAAGATATGCAGAAATATAAAGAGGGAGATGTACAGGGAGTCTAAAGATGTACAGAGAGATGTAGAGAGAAAGAGATGTAGATAGAAATGTAGAAAAATAGATGTTTTAGAAAGATATGTATAGAGAGATATAGAGAGTGAGATGTAAAGAGAAATGAAGAAAGGGAATCAGGTAGATATTTTTTATAGAGACAGGTAGAGAGATGTAGATAAAGAGATTCACAGAAAGAGACATAGCGAGAGATGTAGACAGACACACAGATAGAGATGTAGAGCGAATGAGAAATTTAAAGAGATCAAGGGGGAGCTATATAGAGAGGGAGATCGAGAGAGATATATAAAGAGATGTAGAGAGAGATGTGGAGAGATAGAGATGTAGAGAACGAAGTAGAGTGATATGTACATTCTGCGAGGTAGAGAAAGGTTTAGATAAATAAAAGGAGATGTAGATGAAGAGATGTAGATTGAGATGTAGAGCGAGGGATGTACAGATATATGTATGCCATATAATTTATAACTAGGTGCACATTTATCTTCGAACGTACCTATTACTGTACAATTTCTAACATGCTTACTATCATACTCAAATAGGTGCTAGGAATGCCTTCTTCTCTCTCGCAGACAGTGCCTGATATTGTTAAAAATAATAATGACAGGAAAAAAAGAAAGACTCATGCACTAAAACGACTAATACCCGACATCATGATTTGGTCAATCGATATTCCTCCGTGCTCCTACTAATTCCATTTACACGCAGGTAATACACGTCCACTGTAATTTTAAATATATTAACCGACGTACTTTCCACTACTCGGTTGAGTAGGCTGTTCCACGTTTTAAGGATTTTATAGCTAAGAAAATGCCACCTAGGAAGCTAGTGTTGACTATTTTATATCCATTTTGACGTGTATTCACTCTATAATCCATTTCGAATCATAGAAAATAATTTAGGTTGGAAAAACCTTTTAAGATTTTAAAAACCTCCATCAGCTGGACGGGCTTACATCTACTCGCAATTGATAAGTTTAGGATGCAAAGTTTTTCTTCATAGGGTTTAATCCTAAGTTCAAGTATCAATTTACTGGCACTGCTAAAGCTCTGAGACCAGAAGTGAAGTACTGCAGATGTGGTCTGACTAATGATTTATATATAGGCGTAAAATTATGTGTCTAGAAATATAAGAGAAATTCTATGTGATTTATCCTAGCATTCGATTCGCTTTTTTAGTGGCCTCAACGCATTGCTTGGATACTTTGGATCTCGATGAAATTACGACCCCAAGATCCTTTTCCGTGTCTATGGATTTCAAGAGTTGGCCATTCATAATTTATATAATAATTCGATTTCATCTTTCTATATCCTAATTGCATGACTTTGCATTTACGTATGTTAAACTTCTTTTGCTATTTATCCGCCCACTCGACAATTTTGTTTAGGTCTCGCTGCATTCACACAACATTGCATCCAACTGCAGCACTATTTTATATCATCGTGTCGTCCGCGAACTTAGAAATTTTACTAATTAACCCATTATCGAGGTCTTTTATATATATGTACTGAGTGTCCCAAAATTGAATGCGTATTTTGATGAAATTGACAACTATTAATGAAAAATTCTTGTTGAATTATGTTCATCAAGTTCAAATTGTGATCTGCACAAAATTGTAGTGTTCTATGTACAGGGTGTCCCAAAATTTAATTTGTTTTTCAATCCGTTTCATAAGCCCTTCTTAATGGATATTAAAAAGAATTGAAAAGGATGTTTATTTTTCCAGCTCAATTATGATCACAAAGAGAAAACAAAGATTCAGCAAAAACAAAAGAAAAGAAAAACTATTTAAATTTTTCAACATGTGCTCCGTCCGTATCTCTGCAAATTTCAAATCGATCTTTAGCATTGCGATAAACATTGTGATGCATTTCGGGAGTTATGTCCAGCACTGCTGAAAGAATGCTTTCTTTAAGGTCAGTTAAATTACGATTTCTTTGCTGTTGCACTTTTGTTTTGATAAAACCCCACGCCAAAAAAATCGAGGAGAGTTAAATCTGGAGAACTGAAAGCCAAGGTCTAGCTCCTTCATGTCCAGTCCATGGATTTGGAAAGCGACTGTTCAGATAATATCGAACCATTAGAGCATAATGACATGGTGCACCATCTTGTTGAAACACGACACTATCAACAATGCTATCATCAACAAGCTGTGGTTCTAAAAACTGTTAGAGCATATCAAGGTAGATGTTCCCTGTCTCAGATGCTTCATGAAAACGAATGGGCCATAAATTTTAAATATGGTTATTCCAAGGCACACGTTAATTTTTGGAGTCTTTTTTCCATTCCATGAAACTACTTGGTCTTTCATTTGCCCAGATATGATAATTGTGTCTATTAACTTTAACACATGTGTGGAAAGTCGCTTCATCACTCAATAAGATGTTATCTAATAGGTTTTCATTTTCAATTTGATCCACAAATTCTGCGCACCTTGCTCCTCTATTTGGATAATCTTCTTCATTAAAGGAGTGCAGTGATTGAATGTGATCAGGCTTTTCTCATAAGTGTTGAACGCAAGACTTGGGCACTGTTGACTTGGGCATATCAAGTCTCTGACTGGCCTTTCTCACCGAAGTTCTCGGTCAATTTTCAAACAATTGTCGAATTTGTTCAGTTTTGTTGGGGTCAATCTTTGTTCGTCCTCTTCCTTTCTCATCATGTACGGATCCGGTTCTTTTAAATTTGTTCACAAAAGTGAACGGATCACGTTGTCTGTAGGTCCAGGTTTTCTAAACTTTCTTTGGAACTTTTCTCGCACTTCATTAAATTTCGCTCCTCTGATGCGAGCGATCACAACAAAAATCCGCTCTTCTGTATACAGAGGAGCGGATTTTCCAATCCTTTTCAAAACCCTTTAATATTGAATATATTCATTATTAAAGGGTTTTGAAAATGATTGAAAACATATTAAATTTGGGGACACCCTGTACATGGAACGCTACAATTTTGTGCAGAGCACAATTTGAACATGATGAACATAATTCAACAAGAATTTTGTATAAAAGTTTTCAATTTCATCAAAATACGTCCTCAATTTTGAGACACCCTTGAGACGCCACTGGTCACTGGGGTCCAGTCCGAATTTATCTTCTCGATGACAATTCGCTATGAGCGATCGGAGAGCCAATGTCTTAGCAATGAAAGAATTTCCACCCAATTCCGTGCGCTTTAATTTTAAGAAAGCTCTTCTCAAGCGACACTGTTTCAAACGCTTTTTGAAAGTAGAGCTCAATTTAGTTTACGGCTTTCTTATTCTCGTAGACGCAAAATCTTTGACATGGGGAAAGAGATGATGGTAGATAGATGTAGAGTGTGATGTAGATTTAGAGCTAGAGAAAAATGCAAAGAGAGCTTATATATATACTCGTATATATATATATATATATATATATATATATATATATATATATATTGGTGATGGAGTCGTTCCTTGGGAACCTTATTCGTAGCAGGAATATGAAGACGTATGCGATGGTTACGAACATTTAATTTTCCGGACGTTTCGGTCATTAACGATGACCATCATCAGCGAATTATGTTGAGAGAAATTGGACATCCAGCTTGGCCTTCTAAAGTTTTTTGAAGGTGGATTATATATATATATATATATATATATATATATATATATATATATATATATATATATATATATATATATAAAAAAAGAGAGAGAAAGAGAGAAAAAGAGAGAAAGAAAGAAAGATTTAGAAATATTATGCACAGAGGTTTTACCAGATCGTTTTTTAATTGCTTAAGGTGCGTCGAGTATACACCGTCTGCCCCTTGTGCCTTCGATTAATTCATTTTATTTATACAGGTAGTAGTAATCTCGCGTTCGCGTACGCGCGTGCTTGTCAGAGAGCATCATATTTTCGCTTATAACGATTTCTTTAGTTGTATTTTTTTTAAATGCGCTTTGTCCTTGACAGTAAAAATGCTTACGATATGTTCGTAAACTATCTGATAGACACTTCTCTTTACTCATTAACTGTCCTGTACTCTCCCTGGTTGGCTTTCTACTATTAACGTATGCATAAATTCGCTTTGTCTCCGTTTGAGAATTATCGGCTATATCTCTTTCATGGTCTTTCTTCACTTTTCTAATAGTATTCTTTACCAGACTTCTAAATATAACGTAACTTGCTCGATTAGACTAAATAACATTGCCTTTTTTGTATTAAATAACATCGATTTCGCTCCGATATCAATTTAAAAATTCATCCAGTCATCCAGGGTGCTCTATTTTAAATGCTGCGAGATTTCGTACTTGTTAAGCTAATTCAGGATCTACCCTTACCACTTCTCGTTGTAATTCTGAATATATGTATATCTTGTATATCAGTATACGATCGCGACCAAGTTAAAGTTACATTTTCCGAACAAGGTAATCAATTGGTAGCTGACATTTACGGTTGTCCTTGCCTATATATCAAATCTAATCTTGTTATGGTCGCTATTCTGCTATCATTTACTTTCACTGCCTGAGTACTTCAGGAATATGATACTTTATTACTTCTACGTAAGTACATTTAAGTTTGGGTACTTTTACTTGTACTTCGAGTAAAACTTTGTCAGGGTAGCAATACTTTTACTTAAGTATCAACGCAAGGTACTTTTTACAACACTGGCTATTCACAGGCGGCTCCCAGCTTGAAAGGTTTGCATTAAACTTTAATCTGTGGTTAGAACTAAATCGAGTATATTTTGACCACTTTTTGGTTCCTCGATCTTTTTAAAAAGGAAGTTATCTTGGATAAAGTTCATTATTCTTCCTCCCTCCTTGTCCGATGTGGTTGATACGAATTCGACGTTTTCAAAATTAAAAACACCGCATATGATTATTGCGTGTCTTTTAATAATAGAGATGAGACAATCAAACAACTTCTTATCCCGCCCTTTGGACTAGGGCTGGTGGGCGGTAAATTTTAGGAAATATTGGCTTTGCATCATATGCATGGATTCGTTTCATCCTGCCATTCCACTTGGAGTGTTGGAACTCAGCATCGTGGGCTTTGATCACCCACCCCGCTGCCCAGAGTGTGTCACCCAGAGTGAGAAGTGGCTGGTCATTAGCCAGGGAGGAGGAGAGCTCAGCGATGAGGAGAAACATGATGGTGTTTATTCCTGTGTTTCCGGTTGGTAAATGGAAGAATCTTTACTTTAGGTGCTGTCAGGATCTTAGCTTTGTCGAGTGCCTTCAACTTCACCCTGGGAACCACTGATGTTGTCTGTGGATCTGGCAAAGGTGAATTTGAGAGGTGAATTTGATCCAACCCATTGAATAGAAGGAAGTGTTCCCATGAATAGAGACAATGTTTAAATCTATATTGTCTCTCAAAAACTGAGTTACTCCATTATTTGTTGCCCCAACCTCCATTAGACCACCTAATCATTCCTCGGCATTTCACTTTCACTGGCTGTAAAACTGATTGATCCTCAAGTGCAGCATCAACCGCAACTTCATCATTGATCTGATCATCGGTTTCTTCCCCAATTGTGTCAAGAGTGACAGATGTATCTGGAGCATCATCTCCACTCCTGCTATTAAGGAAGCAGTATTTGTAGTTTTGTGTCTCCGAGTAAGATTTAGTATATTCCAGCCTGTGTAACTTATTGAGCATCCATTTTGACCCAAATCTATGATCAAGTTGTATGGCAAGCGGCATTTGGTGGGGCAATACTCCTAGCTGCGGTCGACAGGCCTTAATGAAGTTCTGCCTCCAAACAGCAACTCTTTCGTCTCTCTTGACAATCGGTCTGAAGAACATCTGAAGGCTCGCAGGAACAAGTTCCAGCTGATTTTATTGGTGTCAGTCATGTTGTGTATGGTGGGGTATGACTTCGGATCTAGATCAATCATGGCAATATCATTGCATATGAGCCTAGAGCTGTCTTTATGATATGAGTATTCTCATCTCCACGTTCAAAATTAGCATGATGCTCTCGCAGAATATTGTCGTTGCCATCTTTGAGACAAAGCACATCTGCCCTTCTCTCCTGTGTTGTGAAATACAAGGTGTCATGGTATTTTTTTCAGTTTTATCTTTAGCCAATACTTTGAATAAGAGAGGCTCTTATCTGGTGACTGATCTAACTTCTGCAGCTTTTCATGGACTTGGTCAAGCGTCATCACCCCATTCTCTAATTCTGAGTCAAACCATTCGCAGAATTCAATAGATACTGACTTTCGCTCCTCATCAATTTTCTCTGTCCTCTCTTCCTTTTGCCTTCCTCCGCAGTCTTGGAGTGATGGTCACCTCTCTCAAAAAGAAGTTTGCAGCGCAAATGATAGTGTTTCCTCTGCTACCAAGTCGTTGATCCTTTCCAGAAGTCCAGTGACTTCAGTACCCCAGTCATCCCCGTGATTCCGTTTGACTTCAGTAAACTTGCATTCAGTTTATATGTATTCAAATTATTTGAAACTCAATATTTCTTTCTAGCTTCTGCTGGATTATTTTTGTAGAGCTGAGCATTGTTGGTTGCAAAGAATGCATACATCCTTATACAGGAAGTGAACTGACCTTGAACTTCTAGAACTACAGCCAGTAGTTGCATTGAACTCAGAGCAAGTGCGTCTTCTTTTCAACTTTGATGACTCTTCCTCTGCCTTTGATGCTTGAGGTGACTTCTTGGTGATCTAAACAAAGTTTTTCTACAGATCATTTTTACACTTCATGTGGTACCTCAATTTTCCTTCCGTTTGAGCCTCCTTCATACGTTCCACAACTGTAGCATTTTTGACAGCTTCTGCATGTTTCAAAAAAGTAGAGTAACCCTGAGGAGTTGCCTATATGATCCTCTGAGCTGGTGTATCCGGGCCTGCACAGATAAAGCAATTAAGCATAGGTGGAGTAACGTCCTTATCTATATTGCTAGACTACAATGTCCTGCAAAGTAGATAATAAGATATATTTAGGATTTATTTTTTCACAAATGAATGTTTGTGGTGAAATATAAATGCTAACAACAATTCAGAATCATGAGAAAACCCTGATTTGACCCCTCATAATTTATTTAAGGCCAGATTAAAAATCCCCAATATTTCGACAATCCTTTATCGGTAGCCTAACTTGAGTAGGTTTTTCAGGATTTCCCACTGCAGTAGAACTTCGACATTTTAAAACATGTTATTACACACCTTTACAAACATATTGATGAAAAAGTTGCTTGGTAACGATTTAGTTGGCAGATATTCATACGTTGCTCTTACGAATAGTATTCCGTAGGAATATGCGGTACTATATCCTTGGTGAAGTGAACCTTCAGTGTTTTTCTTCGATACCGACCTCACGCTTAAAGTGTTGTGCTTGAGTTGTAAAAGTGATAGTGTTAAAACGGAAGTAAATTTTTAAAAAGTGATACGCTCGTGATACACTAATAGGATATGTAAATTTCAGTGAAATTTTCACATCTCGCGGAACGCTGGTGAATGGACCGGACTTGCTATCTCGAATACCAAGATCCCGTGGGACCCCCCTTCCTTGAAGGTCTTTTGAAAAGCTCCTCTCGTAAGGTAATGTGCCTGAACAAAGTATTCTAATTTAGATTTGGACAGTATATGAAAAACAAATTTCTCCTCTAGTGATACGCTTTTCTCTACATACATGCACACACACATGCACACAAATTGATACACACATTTTACACGGGATTTTCATCTTTTCCTCAGCCCGGTGACACAGGGCGATGTAAATTACCCAAGCGGATAGCTTTTGGGATCTTCTCCGAATGCTCAAAGCTGGAGAGAGGCAGGTTTTTCAAAAGGATCTATGGTGAGCTAAACTTAGCTCACAACTCGGTTACGTTGCAATCTGCGCTAAGGAGGTTGATTGTGAAGGACACACCTTCCAAAAAACAGCAGAATGCCTAAAGAAAATGAATCTCAAACTCAAGACACTGCCACAAATAAAATTACATCGGAGCCAAATTCTACGCCACCTCGATCCTTGGGTTGGAGCGGTTGAGGGTTGACAGTCCGTGGAAGAAATTTTTGCAGAGGTGGAAAAGGAACAACACTTGAGCAAATATCTCTGAAGTTGTAAAAGTCAAGGACCTACTCATGTATTTAAAATTGTATTTTCCGACACTCAAATGGAAAATAAGCAGCTGAAGCAGGTTTACTTCTCTTCCATGTTCGCGAATGCTCTCAACAGATCAAACCAGAGGAGATTATCAACCTTTAGATGTGCTTTAAGTGTTATAAGTACAAAGATCAGAGAGTTGCAATAGCAACTCTCTGAAATGCCATAACTGCGCTAAGAAGCACAAGACGTTTTCTATGCCGTGTCCATTAAAAAATGTCTTACTTAAAAAGAAATATCTAGAGAAAAACAAGCCAAAGAAGCAAAGCCCAGCAGCAGCGACGCTTAAGTTGCGCAAAAGTTGCCGTTGCGGAATCCAAGGAAATGAAATGAGAATGAAAACTCGACCAAAATTATGGGTTGCATTTATTTTTATCTTATAGCTAATCTCTTCTCTCCGGGTCATTTGCTAAAGAAATGAATAAAATGCTAAGAAAAAATGGGATGCAAGAGATGGGGTTTCCCGAGAATCCATAGTTACAGGGACAAGCGCCTAGGAACCAGAATAGGAATACATGCACAAAACAGACACAAGAAGTTACAAGCACACACATACCCGAACCAACACAACTGAAGACTTCGGAGGTAGAGCCAGTGATGCCTGAGGGAGTGGTGCAATCGCCCTCTCCCAGAGTTTCCCCCAGACGCATAGGCACCCGAGATCGTCCTCATCCTGTAAAAGGGAATCTTAAAGGTATATACGTGACCGAAAGATCCCCCTATCCAAGCGAATAAAAACCGAAATATACAATTGGGAATTCTCCGAAGACGCTGTAGAACGAGAAGTCGAGGAGGATTTACTCCGAGGCTTGATCAAACTGTCTCCCGAATCCTATATGATTCTTACTGATGTGAACTTAGGAAAAAACGTACAGCTAAAACTCTTACGCCCCAACAACTACACAAGCCCCAAATGTACACAGAAATTTAATGTGAAGTGACACGAGATAGTCATAAAATACTAAACTTTAATGCAAACGTTTGGATTGTCAAAAAATATTATATGGCAAAATTATACGATAATGCGACTTTTACATTATATCTCCAAACATATAATAAATACTGACACTGCTAATTATTTTTTCCTTATGAAGTCATAGCAAACAGCGGTGAAAGATTTGACGGATGTGCAAATGCAATGAAAAGAGGGCTTGATTTCAGGGTAATAAGTGGGGTAAACGAATCGTACCTTGCTCTGGAGGTCCACATGGCAGTGTGGCACCGAGCTCATGGTCCTGGCAATGATTTATCAGATATCAGCCCAAAGGAGGGGGTACTTACCCCTCCACAATTTCATTCAACTTTGTGGTCACGGCAGAATCGTTCTTTTTGCCGGCCATCGACTATCTGAGCAGGTAGAAATCTGGGGACACTTAGTAATAGACATTTTATGACAAGAAATGGACCGAATTTCCCGACATATATCAGCTACACCACAGCCACTAAACCGAACATAGTGCTCACCAGCACCTTATTCCCATAAAATTACTGCATTGAACTAGGTCCTCCTATTCCCAGCGACCATCAGACTATCATTATTAAAATATAAACTGCCACAATTCAAGTCCCCATCACAGAACGCACGAGTTATCTTCGCCCCAACTGGGATGTTTATAAATAACTCCTCAAAACCTACAATCCCGGACCCCTAATAGATGCTTCA
>OZ018327.1:43782374-43869874 GCA_963969495.1 Ceratothoa steindachneri
GTGTGAATGAATGTAAGCAATTGATGAGAAAGTTTCTTGATACGGTCCCGTGAAAGATAGGTGAATGGCTGAATGGGAAAAGAAAGGAGAGAATGAGGCTGAAAGGTGAACGGTTGGTGTAGGAGGATGTTTTGGAACTGTTGGAAGACGAGCGATTTGACGAGGAAAGTAATTTAAATAAGGATGGATCGTACAGTGTGAATGTTGGGGGTAAGAAGCGCAAGAGCTTTCCTCCACCGCAGCAGTTTGTCACTATCTGGATGCCCTGAGGGCTGCGCCAGCTGGGGTAATGTTGAGCTTCCTGGGCCGGCTGACTAGATGGGAGAATGGAGAATGGGCAAGTGGAAGGGGACAGATGAGTGGTAAGCGCATGAATGGGTATATGAGGGAGCAGCCGAGGTATGTCCCAGCGAATGAAAGGTCAAATGGTGTGAAAAAGATTGTGGAATGTCGTAGGTGTGGAAGGAAGGGGCATATATTGGCGGAATGTAGGTGGACGTTTGGTGCATGTTTTGGGTGTGGTAAGAAGGGGCATATGATAAAGGATTGCCAGAAAAATGTGAGAGTGCTTTGAGTGTAAAGAAATAGGCCATTTGAAGAAAGATTGTCCGAGGTTGAATAGTGGAGCAACTGCTGGGGGGAGTGTGAACTATGCTTGCGGTAATTTGGAAAGGCTGGTCATTATGCGAGGATGTGTCGTGACCAGAGGAATGTATGTAGCTATTGTGCGATGGAAGGATATTCAAGTGAAAAGTGTTGGATTAGACTGAAAACGCAAGGTGTGAATGGAAAGTCTGAAGCAAGAAACTGAATTGTAAGAGGTTACCTGGTGAAGTACCCTCTGGGTGTATGGGTGCGAGTAATGTGTTGGTAAGTCTGTCTAGTGTGAAAGTGCTGTCTGGTAGGAAGTATGAGTGTCTGAGTGTGAAGGTTGAATTGAATGGGATTGAGTGTTTGGCTTTGATAGATTCAGGATGCAAGAGGAGCTTGGTATATAAGGACGTGTATGGCAAGGTTAGCGGGAAAGCCCTCCTGTCTGAGTGTAAAGGTAGTTAGGTAGGGATTGGTAGTATGATAGTACCTGTGATTGGAATGATAAGGTCAGCTGTTCGAATACATGGTATATTGAAGAATGAGTGTGAATTATCTGTGATTGATAATGTGAGTAGTAATTGATTATTGATTGTTTAAGGGGTAGGCAACCTCAATCAAGAGTTATTGTCGCTCGTCAGAAGGAAAGAGGAGAGGGTAAGCTGGGGCCGGACAGAGCGCTGAATCCCGTTAGAACGGCGGCCAGTATAGCAAATCGCCGCGCCCCTTACGGGAGGGTGAGTAGTGAGTATAGTGTACTTTGGAGTATGATTTTATGAAAGTGAACCGTATGGTTGTGCATCCTGCGTGCAATCAGATTGAGAGAAAGATTGGTAAAAATAGGGTGTAAAAGTTGTATGTAGGGAAAGATAGTAGATTTTTGAGGAGTGCGATGAGCGGTATTGAGGTGACTGCTATGGAACACTAGCGTAAGGCTTGTGAAGGGTGAAAGTTTGTCTGTTATAGTGAGTTGTAGTAAGGATGTGAGTGTGAATGTGGGTGAGAACACTGTGATATTGGATGGAAAGGATGCGTGTTATTTGGTAAGACGTGTTGCTTGTGTGTTTGATGGCTTGATGAGAATGGATGATCCTTTTGTATGTGTACAGCAGGACACCAAAGTGAGGGGGCAGGTGAGGGGGATCCAAGTCGGAGATGTACTGGCTCGCCTCTCCACTGTCAGTGAGGTAGATATGAATGATAGCACGGATATCAGAGTAAATGTTGCGAATGAAAAGACGTGTGAATTGACGTATAATGAAGTGAAAAGGATGTTGAAATTAGATGAATGTTTGACTGAGTATGAAAGGGAGGATGTGTATCGAATGCTATTTGAACGAAAGCGCGATCTGGATTTCGGGGTTGCGAAGCTTCCGGAATTTAAGATTGTCCTGAGGGAGGATACCCCAATCTATCTTCGGCAGAGACATTTCCAGCGTCCGCTTGCTAATGAGATTGAGGAGCACTGTGCGAAATTAGAACGATTAGGGGTGATTGAAGAAAGTGAGAGCGCATGGAATAGTCCGATTGTGCCTGTACGTAAGCCGAATGGAAGGTTGCGCCTGTGTGTGGATTATCGAAAGGTAAACGAAAAGACTGTGAAAGAAAGGTTTCCGATGTGTGTGATATCTGAGTGTGTGTATAATATGCATGGGATGAAGTAGTTTACAAAGCTGGATCTGGTACGGGGGTATTACCAGATCCCCATTGCTGAGGAGAGCCGGCCAGTGACTGCCTTTCCTCTATGGAAAGGCATTATTAGTTCCGGAACCTCAGCTTTGGTTTGGCTAATGCTCCCGGTGCCTTCCAGCGGGCAATGAATGTTGTGCTGAGTAAGTTTGCGAGTAAGAATGTGATTGTGTTTATGGATGATATTTTGATTATGACTAAGAGTTTTGAGGAGCATATGAGATTGGTGAATGATGTGTTAAGAACGTTGGAGAGTATTGCTGTGAAGGTGAAAGTAGCGAAGTGTGAATGGTTTGCGAAAGAAGTGGAATTCCTTGGGAATATGGTGAGTGAGAATGGGTTACGAAAGTCACCGAAGTATGTTAAGAAGGTGCGAATGTTTTTGAAACCGGTGACTGTGAAGCAGCTGAAGTCGTTTCTGGGTTTGATTGAGTTTCAGACTAAGGTGTATACGTGATTGTTCGGGCGTGATTAAGCCTCTGACTGAGTGGATGGGCAAGAAAAGTAGTACGATTGTCAGGTGGCAGGATAAGATGAATGAAGCATATGAGAGACTGAAAGAGGCAGTGGCTGAAGATGTTGAATTAGCATACCCGGATGCTAAGATGCTTGAATTGTATACGGATGCGAGTAGGTACTGTATGGGAGGTTTTCTGATGCAAGAGCAACGCTTGAATGGAGAGAGAATATCAAGCGAATAATTGGGTATGTATCCAAGGCTATGAATGCGGCAGAGCGAAAGTATTCGACTGTGTAGCGAGAGTTGGCTGCGATAAAGTATTGTTTAAAGTGTTGCGTCCGTTTTTGTATGGTGTGAGGTTCGTGATTAAAGCAGATCACTAACCTCTTGTGTATTTGCAACGTATGAAATGTGCTGATAGTAGGATTGCGAGAACTTTGGAAGATTTTAGTGATTTTGACTATGTGATTGAGCATGTGCCTGGTGAACGGAATGGAGTGGCTGATTTGATGTCAAGGAATCGTGGTACGAATGATGAAAATGTGTGTGAAGTGAGTGATCCCGAGTATTTGCAGAAATTGATTATGAATGGAAAGGAGAGTAAGGGTGGTGGTGATTCCTTGTTTGAGAGCGTATGGAATGGTTTGAAAAATTAGAAGATTGATGGAGTATATGTGAGAGTGCCCAATAGTGTGGATGACTTAAGGAAGGGGGTAATGATTGAAGTATGTAGGAAACCTGAGAGTATTGGTATGGCAAAGGTGCGGAACTTTTTGAAATAATTGAGAGCGATGTATATGCCAGGGGTCCCGCCGTTTCAGGAAGTGTTGCTTGTAGTGAGTCGTTTGTATGGAGTGATTTTTTATGTGCACTTTGGTGGTGAGAGGCTGATTGTGTACAAAGATGAGAAGATGAAGGGTTTGAATGCTAATGTGGTGCATCTGCAGTATTTGAGCGGTGTGCATTACAATTGGGTGATTGAAAAGTGTTCGTATATGAGAGAGAAGAATAATTGTCTGGATGAAGATGAACGTGTGGTGAGTGATGCTGTGGGAGTTGATGCCGGTGGGGATGATATGTATGTGCCTGGGATATCCTTGGTTGGTATGATTGGTCTGATGAAAGTTGTGCATGATAATCATAGGCATATATGTATGTTTAAGCTGTGGGAGTGTATGAAGGAACGTGTGTTCCATCCGTTTCTGAGGACTGCTGTGAATGATGTTGCGACTACGTGTGAAAGGTGTCAGAAGCAAAAGGTGCAAGGTGTGCAAGTGAAGCCGCCGATGTTGAAAGTTGATGCGAAAGAACCGTTTGAATTAGTAGTAATTGATTGTGTGTCTTTACCGCGTACAAATGCTGGGAATGTTGGTATGGTTGTTACAGTTGATCATAAAAGAAAGTTTGTACATGCGCCGTATGTAAGAGATAAAAGGATTGTTGACTGTTGAACGTGTGGTTGAGCAGTTGTTTTTTCCAATGGGTGTATGTTTGAGTGATAATGGATTGGCTGAGCGTACAATTAGAACCTTGTGTGAGATTTTGAGAATGATGAGTACGACTTTGAATGACTGGGATGAATGGTTGAGTATAGTGTCATGGGCATATAATTCGACGGTGTATAGTACAAATGGGGTGTCCCCGTGTCAGTTTGTTATGGATTTTGAAAGGCGAGCGAAAGATAGGTTTTGTTTGAGTAAAAGTGAGCACAGTGTATGGCGTGAGGCCCATGAAAGGTTTCGTTCGTTAGAAATAGGTGCAAAAGTATTGAAGGTAAAAGAAGGAAAAGGTAGGTGGAATGTATCAAAGATGAGTGAAAAGTTTGAAGGACCGTATAGAGTTGTGAGAGTGGGAGAATGGTGTGATGTATGTTTTAGAGTTTGAATGAAGGCGTCGTGACTGAGAGTGCAGGCTCATCAGAATCAGTTGAGGAGGTGGAGAGAACCGCCTGACTACCTGGTAAGCCATCCGGTGTATGAACTGTGCAGAGAGAGAGAGAGAGAGAGAGAGAGAGAGAGAGAGAGAGAGAGAGAGAGAAAGAGAGAGAGAGAGAGAGAGAGAGAAAGAGAGAGAGAGAGAGAGAGAGAGAGAGAGAGAGAGAGAGATAAGGTACATGATAAGATGGAGTGTGATAGTATGGATTTGTCTTGGAAAGAGCTTGTCTTGGTCTCGAGGAGTAGGAAGCGTTCAAAGAAGAGTGAAAGGAAGAATCAAAGTACGAATGAAAGTAAGTCTGAGCAGAGTCTTTCTAGTATGGGAGAGCTTGAGAGAGAGATTGAGTGTTTGCATAAGCAGGTGAGTGATTTGGCTGGTGTAAGTAGACGAGTGAGTGAGCTGCCTGTGGCTTATTTTTCCGGTTTTGGGAACAGTATGAATGATAGTGTGTTTGGGCAGAATGAATCTAGTGAGTCTGATTTTTCTGCTTTTGTGAATGGTAATGGTAGAGGTGAGTTTGGTGTGGAGAATTAGGAGGTGACTTACTTTTCTGGCTTCTGGTGGGAACCAATTGAAGGGGTTTCTGGTATATCTGCTGAGAGTAGAGGAGATGTGACTGATTTGTCTGTTTCGCAAGAGTGTACCTTAGATTAGAGCTGTGAGTGAGGAGCTAATGATGGTGGTATGAAGAGTGAGGGTTCTGAACGGAAGAGTGTGAAATAGTTCAGTCGAGAGATGGGAGAGCTAGTAATGAAGGCTAAGAGTATGGTGGACGACATGATCGATAGTGACGAGGTGACTGACAGGACGACTGACGAACATCCCCGACAGATTGCTATGCGTAGCCAAGGACCAGTAGACGAGTGTTAATGGGTGCAGTAGTGTGCAATTGAGTATACAAAAGTACCGTGAGTAAGAATTGACAGTGTATTGTGAGTGACTGTGGTCGTATTGTCTAAGGAAGGAAGGGTGTGGTGGAGCGAATGTGAAAGTGATTGTAAGGCCATTCTCCCACCCCTTTTCTAATACATCTCCCTCCCTCTGTAAGAATGTGTACGTGAATGGAGAGATGTTTTATATATAAAATATATATATATATATATATATATATATATATATATATATATATATATATATATATATATATATATATATATATATATATATATATATATATAAAAACATCTCTCCATTCACGTACACATGCTTACAGAGGGAGGGAGAGGGTCTAAAATGTTTTTGTTTTTCTCTTCCTCAGCTAATTATTTATTAATATTGCGCCACCATTCTATTAAATTGCAATAGATAATTAGTACTACCTTTTGTAAAAAGTGGCTAGGATGGAAAAGTTTGGCAGTAAATCAATTGAATTTATTTACTCCTGATAGGATGGAAAGGGCTTTCTTTTTATAGATTCAAAAGTGCGACAAGATCGCTTCATATTATACCGAGCTCGGAGGCGCCAGTCTTTTTTTAGTAAGACCTAGGTACCCATTGTGACCACTCGAGTGGCAGCCGGCAGGACTTCTCCCCGGGGGTACCACGTGAGGCCTTTTTTTTTTGTTTGCATCAAGTGTGGTTGTTAGGCCTCCTTGATACGATTTCGTATTATTTTATTGTACATTTATCTCTTGTTGGCTTAGGAATAGGATCGATTGTTTTTATTTTGAATATCTTTTTGCTAGGATTGCTTTATATTTAATTGTGGATATTTCGCCAATAGGTAGAATTGTTGAATTTTTTGTAACGAGATCTCAAAATTTTTACCCCATATTATTTTTGAAAATAAAGGACTATATATCTAATCCGTTTCAGTTCTCCCTCGGGTTTTCACATCCAATTTAGTGTAGGAAGAGGGTTGGATCGATTGGGAGCTTAGTGTAGATTTTCGGCCCGCTACAACCGGAGGCATATAATAAGAACTGCGGCGAATGTAAAGTGGGGATTTAGGAGAATTTTACCAATTCTTAGACCTAAGTTCCTCCTGCATTCATTTTAAGCTCTTATACCTTCCCTTCCCCCTTCCCTATTAACGTGAGTTCCAAGACTCACGTCCTTAAACTGCAAAGGGTTAAAAATAAGGCAGTTATAATTATAACGAAGACCAGAAGGTGGGACTGGAAAAGGAAAAGTGAGCTCCATGACCAGCTTGGGCCAATCCCCATTAATTGCTAATTTTAAAATAGAGCAAGAAAGATCCGGGGGGCCATGCACCGGCGCCTTCTTCCCGAGTTCGTACTCAAGCACATGGATATGATTGGCATGAGACAATTGAGAAGATTCCTAAGCAGCAGCAGACTGTTCATATATAACGACGCAATCCCACTTTTCTGGTCAATATTCCAATTACACATGCATAACACTGAAAAAACAAAGTCAAACATTTTCCATATATATATATATATATATATATATATATATATATATATATATATATATATATATATATATATATATATATGATACACTTGTTCAAGTGAAGAGCCGTAGTGGCGTTGTTAATTTATAGCTTCAGGTTCTCTGAAAGGAATTCAAAAGGTCGGAGAGATCCAAGATTTATTTGTTGAGATTTATTAGAGAGAGCAAGAGAGAGATAGATGTAGGGAGAGAGTAACAAGGAGTAACAAGGAAAGGAAGTACCATAGGAGACCTTACGGTCCATTCAAAGAGGGTACCTTTAGACTAGCAATCGAGCAGGCACATGGTTGCTCAATTGTTTTGCGTCCCTAAACGGCCACTTTTCAAGACTTTGTCTAGTCTTGACTTGAACTGGTCGACAGATTCACTGTTGACAACTTCCACTGGAAGTGCGTTCCACTTACCGCAGATGAAGAGAGAGAACAATATGGACAGAAAAATGTAAAGAGAGCTGTGGAGAAAGATGTAGAAACTGAGGTAAAGAAAAAGCTGTAGAAAGAGAGATTTAGAAACTGAGGTAAAGAAAGAGCTGTAGAAAGAGAGATGTCGAGCGAGATATTTAGATAGATGTAGAGAGAGATGTAGAGAGATAAGTAAAGTAGATGTAGAGTGAGATGTTGAAAAAGAGATTTTGATATGTAGTAAGAAATATGTAACAACAAGGAGTAACAACAAGGAATGAAGGTAACCTAGGAGACCTTACAATCCATTCAAGGAGGGTACCTTTGGACTAGCAATCGACCGGGCACATGGCTGCTCAATTGTTTTGCGTCCCTAAACGGCCACTTTTCAAGACCTTGTCTAGTCTTGACTTGAACTAGTCAACAGATTCACTGTGGACAACTTCCACTGGAAGTGCGTTCCACATACCGCAGATACTGTAAGTGAAAAAATTTCCACACAGATTGCGGTTGTAACGCTTCAGTTCAAGTTTGAAGCCGTGATTGCGCGTTCTGTTCTCACTCAGTGTGAACATATTCCGGTAGTCAACATTGTCGAACCCTCGAAGTCTACGGGTTTCCAGCGAGAACAGATCTAATTCCCTTAGTCTATCCTCATAACTTTTATGTCGGATAGAGGCAATCAGCTTGGTTGCCCTGGCTTGTACGCGTTCCAATCTCGCGATGTCCTTTCGCAATGAAGGACTCCAAAATTGTACGGCATACTCCAGGTGCGGTCGGACAAGTGAGTTGTACAGGCACAGTACAATCTCCTGGTTCCGATAACCAAACTGGCGCTTAATATAGCCTAGCATCCTTTGGGGCTTTTTTTCCGCCTCAATGCACTGTTTCGAGAACTTGAGCTCACTAGTGATTGTTACACCCAAGTCCTTCTCAGTGTCGGTGGATTCAATAGCAATGCCCTTAAGGATATACTGAGATCAGGGGTTTCTGTGGCCGATATGCATCACTTTGCATTTCCCCGCGTTAAAAGGCATTTGCCACGTGTCCGACCACTCCCCAATCTTCCCAAGATCTTCCTGCAGGTGGGCAGTATTTCCATCCTTTGCAACGTTCATACCAAGCTTGGTATCGTCGGCAAATTTGGAAATCTTCGCAACCATGTCACCGTCCATGTCGTTGACATAGATGATGAATAGTAGTGGTCCCAGGACAGAACCTTGAGGCACCCCGCTAGTCGCGGGCACCCAATTAGAAGACTGTCCATTCACCACCACCCATTGCCGTCTGCCACTTAGCCAGTTCTCGATCCAGCCGGCTACTTTTCCGTCTATGCCAAGCACTAGCACTTTCCGGAGAAGGCGGTGGTGTGGTACCTTATCAAAGGCTTTCTGAAAGTCTAGGTAGACCACACCCACCGCCTTGTCCCGATCGTGCTCACTGAAAACGAAGTGGAACAATTCTACAAGGTTCGTCAGGCATGACTGTTGCCTTCGGAAGCCGTGCTGGGAACTCCTCAGTAGCAGGTTTGACTCTAAATACGACGTCATTTTGTCTTATATCATGCTTTCCATGAGTTTACCGACTATCGAAGTCAGACTGATAGGTCGGTAGTTTGACGGATGGCTGGGGTCTCCTTTCTTGAAGATCGGAGTCACCTTCGCATCACGCCAGTCTCTAGGAACGCATCCGGTCGGGATTGACATGTTAAAGATAGCGCACAGATGTCGTGATACTTCATCGCACACTTCCTTCAACACCTTGGGTAGAAACCCGTCTGGTCCAGGGGACTTATTCGTCTTTAGGTCAGTGATATTTTTCTTTATTTCTCCTTCGGTGAAGTCTATTGCCTCCAGCTTTTCCCCCGAGTAGGAATCCGTCGGCTGGGGGATGGGACCACACTCTTCAGTAAACACTGAAGAGAAGTAGTCATTGAGGAGGTTAGCATTTTCTGCATCTGAAGGCTTTAATGTCCCCTCCTCGTTCCTCAAAGGGCCAATCGTTCGACGGATTGGTTTACGGCTGTTTACATATCCAAAGAACTCCTTGGAATTCTTTTTACAGAGTCTCGCCACTCGGAGTTCCTCAGACCGCTTAGCCACCCTTATGCTGGACTTCACTCTCCTGGCTAGCCTTCGGTATTCGTCAAAGTCACCCGAGATCTTCAATTGCCGGTACACAGTTCTCTTCTCCTTAAGCGGTTGGCCGATTTCTCGAATGAACCACTTAGGTTGAACAGAAGACAGACGGGGGCATTTCAGAGGGATGAAACGCGATTGAAGACTCATGAATGTGGTTTTGAAACTATTCCACGAGTCTTCAACGGCATCGCACACTTCTAGTCTCACGTCAGTCAGTCCAGCTCGAAGGCTTGCAAAGTCTGCTCTTCTCAAGTCAAGTTTCTTTGATTGACTGGCAACAGACCTTATCGTCGGGATCTTGACGCTAAATTTAACTAGCTGGTGATCACTGCCACCGAGCTCTTCGCCCACAGAGAGATCCTCAACGATATCATCCTCAGAGGTGAAGACCAAGTCGAGGATATTGTCTCCTCTCGTTGGTTCTCTGACCCATTGAGTGAGGAACTCGTTGTTGGCGAACTCCAAGAGTAGCGCGCTATCGCCACAGGCTGCTCTGGTTTTCCAGTCAACTTGGCTGTTGAAATCGCCCATAACGATGCACACTCTGCCTTGAAACAGCTCACCCAGCAGCTGGTACAGTTCCCTGTCCTTCTCAACGGGTTGGGAAGGAGGTCTGTAAAGCAGCAGGGTCCTGTATCTGACAGGACCGATCTCTAGGTCAACGCCTAGGAGCTCGTGGTCGGATATAACGTTGGAGTTCGTAGATTTGATTGTATCCTTGGCATACAACATTACACCGCCACCCTCTCTGTCTGGCCTATCTTTGTGGAAGAGTTGGTAGCCAGGAACCGTGAATTCGCCTTAAAAGTCTCGGTTTGAGGTTTTTATCCACGATTCTGTTATGGCTATCATTTCAAGTTCTTCCGTCGCTACGAGGCCACGAAGCTCAGGAAACTTGTTCCTAATTGACCTCGCATTGAACAGAAGAACTTTCAAGGAGTCCCCTAATGTAGGACTCCCTATACTCTTCCGTTTCCCGGCTTCTTGTTTGTCGCGGTGGCACCATTTTTGACAACCTCCGAGAAGGTTGTTTGGGGAGTGACTCGGGCGTACTGGCGTACGTCTGCCTTCCCAATGGGCCGCACACTCCTTTGGGTGCGCTCCACGACATCCTGGATTAGGTTGGCTAGGAACCCCTTGCCCTTAAAGGAGAGGTGCACCCCGTCTCTCTGGTAGAGGTCTTTTCTACCATAGAATACGGCGTACGGGTCCACAAAAAAATAGAAAGAGAAAGAGAGAGAGAGAGAGAGAGAGATAGAGAGAGAGAGAGAGAGAGAGAGAGTAACAACCTATAAGGAGTAACAACAAGGAAAGAAGGTACCGTAGGAGACCTTACGGTCCATTCAAAGAGGGTACCATTGGACTTGCAATCGTGCAGGCACAAGGCTGCTCAATTGTTTTGCGTCCCTAAACGGCCACTTTTTAAGACCTTGTCTAGTCTTGCCTTAAACTGGTCAACAGATTCACTGTTGACAACTTCCACTGGAAGTGCGTTCCACTTACCGCAGATACTGTAGGTGAAAAAATTTCCACACAGATTGCGGTTGTAACGCTTCAGTTCAAGTTTGAAGCCGTGATTGCGCGTTCTGTTCTCACTCAGTGTGAAAATATCCCGGTAGTCAACATTGTCGAACCCTCGAAGTATTTTAAAAACTTCGATAAGCTGACCAGGCAGTCTACGGGTTTCCAGCGAGAACAGATCTAATTCCCTTAGTCTATCCTCATAACTTTTATGTCGGATAGAGGGAATCAGCTTGGTTGCCCTGGCTTGTACGCGTTCCAATCTCGCGATGTCCTTTCGCAATGAAGGACTCCAAAATTGTACGGCATACTCCAGGTGCGGTCGGACAAGTGAGTTGTACAGGCACAGTACAATCTCCTGGTTCCGATAACCAAACTGGCGCTTAATATAGCCTAGCATCCTTTGGGCCTTTTTCTCCGCCTCAATGCACTGTTTCGAGAACTTGAGGTCACTAGTGATTGTTACACCCAAGTCCTTCTCAGTGTCAGTGGATTCAATAGCAATGCCCTTAAGGATATACTGAGATTGGGGGTTTCTGTGGCCGATATGCATCACTTTGCATTTGCCCACGTTAAAAGGCATTTGCCACGTGTCCGACCACTCCCCAATCTTCCCAAGATCTTCCTGCAGGCGGGCAGTATTTCCATCCTTTGCAACGTTCATACCAAGCTTGGTATCATCGGCAAATTTGGAAATCTTGGCAACCATGTCACCGTCCATGTCGTTGACATAGATGATGAATAGTAGTGGTCCCAGGACAGAACCTTGAGGCACCCTGCTAGTAACGGGCACCCACTCAGAAGACTGTCCATTTACCACCACCCGTTGCCGTCTGCCACTTAGCCAGTTCTCGATCCAGCCGGCTACTTTTCCGTCTATGCCAAGCGCTCGCACTTTCCGGAGAAGGCGGCGGTGTGGTACCTTATCAAAGGCTTTCTGAAAGTCTAGGTAGACCACATCCACCGCCTTGTCCCGATCGTGCTCACTGAAAACGAAGTGGAAGAATTCCACAAGGTTCGTCAGGCATGACCGTTGCCTTCGGAAGCCGTGCTGGGAACTCCTCAGTAGCAGGTTTGACTCTAAATACGACGTCACTTTGTCCACCATGATGCTTTCCATGAGTTTACCGACTATCGAAGTCAGACTGATAGGTCGGTAGTTCGACGGTTGGTTACGGTCTCCTTTCTTGAAGATAGGAGTCACCTCCGCCTCACGCCAGTCTCTAGGAACACATCCGGTCCGGATTGACATGTTAAAGATAGCGCACAGATGTCGTGATACTTCATCGCGCACTTCCTTCAACACTTTAGGTAGAAACTCGTCCGGTCCAGGGGACTTATTCGTCTTTAGGTCAGCGATCTTTTTCTTTATTTCTCCTTCGGTGAAGTCCATTGCCTCCAGCTTCTCCCCCCGAGTAGGAATCCGTCGGCTGGAGAATGGGACCACACTCTTCAGTAAACACTGAAGAGAATTAGTCGTTGAGGAGGTTAGCATTTTCTGTATCTGAATGCTTTAATGTCCCCCTCCTCATTCCTCAAAGGGCCAATCGTTCGACGGATTGGTTTACGGCTGTTCACATATCCAAAAAACTCCTTGGGATTCTCTTTACAGAGTCTCGCCACTCGGAGTTCCTCAGACCGCTTAGCCGCCCTTATGCTGGACTTCACTCTCCTGGCTAGCCTCCGGTATTCGTCAAAGTCACCCGAGATCTTCGATTGCCGGTACACAGTTCTCTTCTCCCTAAGCAGTTGGCCGATGTCTCGATTAAACCACTTAGGTTGAACAGAAGACAGACGGGGGCATTTCAGAGGGATGAAACGCGATTGAAGACTCATGAATGTGGTTTTGAAACTATTCCACGAGTCTTCAACGGCATCGCACACTTCTAGCCTCACGTCAGCCAGTCCAGCTCGAAGGCTTGCAAAGTCTGCTCTTCTCAAGTCAAGTTTCTTTGATTGACTGGCAACAGACCTTATCGTCGGGATCTTGACGCTAAATCTAACTAGCTGGTGATCACTGCCACCGAGCTCTTCGCCTACAGAGATATCTTCAACGATATCATCCTCAGAGGTGAAGACCAAGTCGAGGATATTGTCTCCTCTCGTCGGTTCTCTGACCCATTGAGTGAGGAACTCGTTGTTGGCGAACTCCAGGAGTAGCGCGCTCTCGCCACAGGCTGCTCTGGTTTCCCAGTCAACTTGGCTGTTGAAATCGCCCATAACGATGCACACTCTGCCTTGAACCAGCTCACCCAGCAGCTGGTACAGTTCCCTGTCCTTCTCAACGGGTTGGGAAGGGGGTCTGTAAAGCAGCAGGGTCCTGTATCTCACAGGACCGATCTCTAGGTCAACGCCTAGGATGCAAAGAGGAACGGAGAGAGAGAGAGAGAGAGAGAGAGAGAGAGAGAGAGAGAGAGAGAGAAAAAAAAAAGAGAGAAAGAAAGAAAGAAAAAGAGAGAGAGCGTAACAAGGAAAGAAAGTACTCTAGAAGACCTTACGGTCCATTCATTGAGGGCACCTTTGGACTAGCAGTCGAGCGGGCACATCTCTGCTCAAAGGCTTTAAGTCCTTAAACGGCCACTTTTCAAGAGAGAAGAGAGATTGAGAGACTTACTTGTAGGGCCCAATACTTCTCTTCTGCGTGGTGGACGGCTTTTAGGAAAGCTGCCCCTAAGAGAGATGTTGTGTGTGGTTTTGGTAGTCTAAGAGTTAGCGTGCGATGTTGTCTGGGATTTGGTTGAATCTGGTGCATGTTGGTCTCGAGGAAAGGTTTATTGTATGTTTGTGTTATAGGAGTTAAGCGGATGGAGAGGCCTGACCTGAATTATAGAGGATTACTCGGTGTGTTCTGTGTACATCTTTTCACCCTCAGATTTAAAATAATATACTTCAAATTTAAAAAGTTGACTTTCATATTAAAAAAAATAAACTTCAAATTTAAAACGTTGACTTTCGAGGCCTTTGCGAGACATTAGGCCACTTCAGCGCCCAGTGTTTCCTCTTTGGTTGGCCATGTGGTGTAAGGTGGTCGGTTCCTTTAAAATTAGAAAAAATCAAATTTTCCATCAGTCATCTTCCGAAAATTTCCAACATTTCAGTCAACTACTCTCGACCATGACTTTAGAGACTATTTCGGAGCTTGTGGGATTTCTTCTCATCATATCCTCATTGACAGCTCTTTCGCGCCCCTAGCAACCGTTGCTATGCATAATCCAGCCCTCTCAGTAACCAAGTGAGTATTTTTTTTTCAAATAATGCCCTGGAAAAATATTTAATAATGCAAATTTGCGACCTGGTGGTGTTGAACCCATCTTTTATTTCAGTTACTTTTATCTTTTTACAGGATATTATTTCCGTTTTTCAAAGATCTATTAATTTTATACACGTAGAAAATACCACTATTGCAAATTTGCATTATTAAATATTTTTCCAGTGCATTATTTGAAAAAAAAATACTCACTTGGTTACTGAGAGGGCTGGATTATGCATAGCAACGGTTGCTAGGGGCGCGAAAGAGCTGTCAATGAGGATATGATGAGAAGAAATCCCACAAGCTCCGAAAATAGTCTCTAAAGTCATGGTCGAGAGTAGTTGACTGAAATGTTGGAAATGTTCGGAAGATGACTGATGGAGAATTTGATTTTTTCTAATTTTAAAGTTTATCATTACAAAAGCATATGGTAAGTAATAGTGTAGATATGACTCTTACTAATATTTTATGTATAAAAGATGGTATTGACTAAAAAGCGAAAACACTAAGTTATTTTTGCGTAGGTTGGTGGGGATATTAGTGCTGTTACTTTACACACATTCAGATGATATTATTTTTTTTAATTGAATTCCATCTATTTTAAATTGAAAGTCACTTTTATCTTGAAAGTCAGCTTTTTAAGGTTGAAGGTCAACAATTTCTAATCTGAAATCCAAGTATTTTAATTTGAAAGTCAACTTTTTTAATATGAAAGTCACCATTTTAAATTTGAAGTTCATTTTTTCTAATATGAAAGTCAACTTTTTTAATATGATTTTTTTTTATTTGAGGGTGTAAGGTGTAGTCATTTCTCTGATTAGATTATTAAGTGTGGGGGGTCATTTAGGATGTTGTTTGGTAGTAGTGTGTTCAAGTATATTTGGGTGAAGGTAGTGTGGATGTGTTTAATTATGTTGGGGTTTGGTAGTTGGGGAGCGAGGTTGGAAGTAGTATGCTCAGGCTTTTTTATTTTATCTAGGTGATGGTGGCTTGGGTGGGGATGGGTGGATGCTCTGCTTAAATGTTGAATTACAAACATGTCAAAGTGTACTTTGATTGGGAGTATTTTTGTTTCAGCATGTAGTTATGGGGTGCGCCTGGTGAGTGTGTACATCCTGTGATTGTTCTGTGTTGGTTGGAGTTTTTTCCTGTGAGATTTGTGTGTGGCTTGGTATCATGCTGATCTGCGTAGCTGAGGGTGGTGAGGATGACTTATTTGTTTAAAGTGGTGAGTGACTCTTTCGTTGTCAAGGTCCACAGAGGACAATGGCCGTTAACTGCCCAAAACGGAGAGAAATAATATAAAAAAAAGAAAGAGAGCAGACCCAGAAAAAATAAACAACCAAACATACGCACAAGTGGCTAAGGCAACAGTAAAATAAATAAAACAAGCAGAGGAACAAAATATAAACATAAATGTAAATGAAGGAACCGGGTTAGATATATTGGTTTGTATTATGTTCGCGCACGTTCATAATATTGCCCAACCAACCGGGAACCTTCACGGACACCCTCAACCTTCTCCTCGAAAAGAATGGAGTAAGGAAAATGTGGTTTCCGCCCAACCCTCCATCAGCTCTCATATACGGAGTCACGGCTGGAGAGACTCTTCAGGTGAAAGATATGCTCGAAGTGGGAGCCGCAAAGGAAGAGAAAAAGGCGACTGAAGAGACAGTACAGACCGCAGAAGACGAAGATGAAACAGAAAAATCTGACAAAGTATCTAAAAACAAAAAGAAGAAAAAGAAACAGAAAAAAACAAAGACAAGACACGGAAGACTCAACCGACTCGGAATCTTCAAAGGAGACCGAAAATAAAGAAGGCTGCAGGTATGAAGCCAAAGATTTCAAACTTAGAACCTTTGTACATGAAGCCTACCCCTTACCAAAGGGGGCCAGACACGTCGACATCAGAAAAGGCCTGGAAAAAGGCACTTGCAAATGGACCTACGTAACCGACCATGACGAAAACGCAATCGAAAGACTTATATGGGAAGACCGCATCAGATTCTTCCCCAATGATATAAGGCCACTTAAAAAGGAAACATTTAACAAACTTGCAAACGGAAAATACCGAAGTTCAAAGGAGAAGACAAAAAAGCAAAACTAAAATAATGGACAATACAAACAGAAAACTAAAAATCTTTCGCCTGAACACGGATGGATGGAAGACCAAGGTCATTAAATATGGAAACATATTCAGGCAAATAGACGCGGACATCATATGTATCTGGGAACATGGGGTGAAAAACGATGTGCCCATGGAAATCACTAATTACAATATATTTAAAAAGAATCCAACAGGAGAGAGGTACAATGACGCGGCTATCGCAATAAGAAAGAACCTCAACTACACTCAGGGACGAGAAGTCGACGAGGCCTACGTGGCTGTGACACTAGAGATGGAATACTCCCCTCTCACAGTTGCTGCGGCCTACCAGACACCCCGCCGCCCCTATGTCCCGATCCATTCAATAATGGAAATATACAATAATAACAAGCATACTATATTATTAGGAAACCTGGACGCCCGCTTACGGGAATCAGGCTATCAAAGGTCGAACAATGCAGAAAAAAATATAGAATTACTATTGGACAGGGAAATAATCCAAAGGGTAAGCCCAGACTTCCCGACGTTCATTAGGGGAAGATCCGCCACCAGGCTGGATATAGTTTTATCATCCCCAAACTTCCCGTACAACATCTACATGGAGCCAATCTCAATCTTCTGCAGCGACCACACAGGAATCCTGGTGACTATCAACCAGAACCCCATAATGATTCCCATAACACCAAGGAAATTATATAAGAGGGCAGACTGGCAAAAATATACCCAAATATTAGAGAGATATCAACAACCAGATCTTAATGGCAAAAAATTAGAAGAACAACCTGATTGAGACAATGATAGAGGCCGACAAACAGGCCGTACCACTGATAAAATATAAGACCTTACCACATCCCAAATGGACAACAGAAATGAGAAGAAAAGCAAAGAACATCAGAATAAAGTACCAAGAAATAAGAGACTACAGAACGACTCGGCAAAGAGCAAGAGCTCAATCAAATGAAGATAGAAATAATTTTTTTAATAGAAGAGCAACAAGGAGAAATATGGCAAAAACTAATAGATAAAATAGATACAACCGAAAACCCCAAAGTAGCATAGAGGCTAATAAAAGCGATAAAAGGCAGACCAACAAGAAAGCCGATCAAAATAATAGATCAAAATAACGAATACATAATTACCAACGCAGAAATAGAAGAGAAATTCAGGGCTCATTTGGAGCAAAATCTATACAATTGGTGATGAAGATAACATAAACTATGATGGAACAACAGAAAAAAGAGTCAAAGAGCCAATATCCACAGATTAACCCTGGCGTTAAAAGTCGAAAACAACAGAAACGAGCAAATAGGCCTGGGAGCGACAATTACGACCAAAGAAATCAAAAGTACCATCAAATCCTTCAAACAAAAAACGTCAAGAACAACAGGTCTAACGAAATACAATTATGAGAAGGCCACAGAAAATATTCTGAATAGCATAAAAGAGCTATTTAACGCCTACCTAAACATAGTCGCCTTCCCTGAGAAATTCAAATTAGCAAGGATGGTATTCCTACCGAAACCGAGAAAACCAGAAAACCTGGTCTCGAGTTACAGGCCAATCTCCTTGCTGAACTTCCAAGGAAAGGTCTTTGAAAAAATAATAAATGAAAGATTGGACACCTTCCTCGAAGAAAACGAAAAACACAACAAACAACAGTTCGGTTTCAGGAAGGAGGGAGACTCCGCAATGGCCCTAGCCATAATCACAGAAAAAATAGCTCAATCCACGACCAAAAAATGATACGTCGATGTTGTCCTTCGCGACGTAGAAAAGGCCTTCGACAAAGTATGGGTCGAAGGACTAAAATATAAACTCCTACAGTTCAACATCGGCGTCAAAATGGACTAGAATCATAACCAACTATGCATCGAATAGAAAGGCACAAATAAGCATTGAAGGACAAGAAGTCCCCACTTTCGACCTACAAACAGGAGTCCCTCAAGGTGGGTGCCTAAACCCAACCTTGTATTCCATCTTTACTACCGACCTACCTGCCCCAATCTCACCTAACAGTATAAATATACAATATGCAGACAATATAAGCCAAATAATTCCGACAAACCCCAGATGGCAGGCTCGTATAACAGCACGAGGAATAAAAAACATAAGCGATTATGAAAAACATTGGAAAATAAAAACAAATATCAACAAATTCAAAATAATCTCTTTACAAAGATTATAAAAGACAAATAAACATAGGGGGTACAGAGTATCAATATTCAAATGAGGGAAAAGTACTGGGCCTACAGTTGGAAAGTCGGGGATACAGAAGCCACGTGAAATCCAGGCTTAAGATTGCTCTACACCCTAGGGAATCTGAGCCCTCAAAAAGAAAAGAACGCTGTACAAAGCGTTCGTCGAGTTGGTCCTGTTGTATCCACCAATCCCTCTGCACGTCACATCCAAGTCTAATAAGAAAAAAATACAGAGAATCCAAAACAAAGCGGCATATCTTATCACTAACACTAGAAGAAGAGAGAGGAAGAAAATACGCGACATATTAGAAACAGCCGAAATTCAACCTATAAATAAGACGCTAGAAGAACGAGCAAAAAAGACTGAGAGCAAACTAAAATAAACTAATTAGAAGTAACATTGCGAAAGATATAAATATAGAAGAATATAACTAAATAAAGAATAGCCAGTATCCTGGCAATTAATAATACACCTACCCACTCACTCACTCACACTCCCCCCACCCCTACCCCAATATATATATATATATATATATATATATATATATATATATATATATATATATATATATAAATATGTGTGTGTGTGTGTGTGTGTGTGTGTGTGTATTAGAAAAAAATCATTCTATCTACTCTATTCCCCTGCTTCTTTCACCTATATATCTTCGAATTCGATAAAGGAGGAAAATTTGGGGAATATTTTCGCAAAACTCCTCCGAGGATTTGAGGCGCTCGGACATACGGATATGAGCACTCGCACTCGAAAGACAGCTTACGCTACTTTCGCTTTCCAACGCCTGACCTTTTGGAGAAGACAGAAGATCAGAGAATTACAAGAGCATTTTCCACATCGATCTCTACAGAAGAAACCTTCCTCTCTAACGCCACTTTTGTCCTTACGGGGGACTTAAAAAAAGATATTTAATACCCGGTGATCATAATTAATTTTATGGCTACCTAAACTCATTGTCCCCTCCGCTCTCGCCTTCTAAGGCGTAGCCGTTTGTATTGTCATTCAAAGACTAGTTCGAACTATGCCTATCATTTGACAAGGCATACTTCGAGGCGGTTGGGAAAGCAGGTTTGTGGACTAGCCCACTGTGGAACCTTCCGTTATAGGCACCCCGGATAAGAGGCGATGCTGCAACCGTCGGGGAAGAGTTCTCTCTATCCCTGATGGACCGGCAGTGATCATAGAGGGAAATAAAACCGTCTCCATGTGAGCTGGAGGCAGCCTCGATACCCAAACCCCAGAAGAGGTGGCACCCCAGGTGGTGATACTTGATTCAATTACCACCCATCATCAAGTTCGCCATGAGTCATCCTTCTTGAGGGCCTCCCCGGATCCATAATATCATTCATCCATCATCTTCATCCAGGCAGATATACCGACCTCGTTAAGGATTGTGGGGGCGGGTGGACCATTCTTATTTTTAATTTCAAAAATTTAACATACTTTTATCAGGTAAATCAATAGGTACAAAGAAAAAAAACACAAAGAAGAAGGAGGCTCTAACGAGCCAAAATAGACGAAAGTGAAGGAGCGAAGAGGGTCCCCCTTCGCATCCTTCCTGGTTGGGAGAAACCAACTGGCGAATTGGCACTAAGGATTATCTACGCTGATATTGGGGTCATACTCCTTAAACTAAAAGACCAGCACAACAGTTATTTGGCCCTTTGACACGAAAAAGGGCCTAGATCTTCTCTGGAGCGAAAACGCAGCAAAAAAATTTGGAAAAGATCGGACTCGCACCTTGGACCCCTCCGGACGTACAAACAAAAAGATCCGTGATCTGCAGACGACTCGACTCCTGGGTCGGTGAGCACACTCCAAAACAAATCAAGGAAGAACTAGAAAAACAACAGGATTGGGCAAAGATCGAAGAAATAATCATATTTAGATCGACAGAAATGTCCAAAAAAGCCTCGGAACAGGGACTTCTTGCCTTCTACACTAAAATATCATCCGATCAAATCGAGAGGGAGATATTTGTCTCCGTGCAAGTATGCTTCACATGCTATGCCCTCGATAAACACCCGACCAAAGACTGCGATTACAAAGGGGAGGCATGCTCTCAATGCGCAAGCCAAGACCACAGGTAGGACCAATGCAAGAGCACGGTAAAGAAATGCTTAAACTGTGGAAATGCCCAAAGAACACTGGCTATGTCTTGTCCAATAAAGAAGCAGCTCGTACGGAAGAAAAAAATGGAAACAAGCTTAGAAAAAGAAAGAAGGAAAACTACCTCCGACGCTGCCGCAATTGCAAGTGGAAATACCGCGACATCACCAACACAGACCACAATGGTGAACATAGAGGGAAACATGAGGCCAGATTTAATTCCCTGCATAATGCACGCCCACCTCATAAACACGGCAAAATCAGGCTCATACGCAAACGAATTGAACACCATGCTGGAAAAGAACGGACTTAAAAAAACGTGGTTCCCGGAAAACCCTCCTTCGAGCGAGCTGTACAGAATAAACATGACCCAAGAAGAGACTCCGAAAAATACGAACCCGGAAGAAGACGAAGCGGGAATGGATCCTGATTCTGAAGAAGAATCCACCAACGAGAAAACCTCGAAGACGACCCCAGAAAGCTCAAAACAAAAGCAAAAACCAAAACTGAATACCCAAGATTTCAACATAAAAATTTACGATTCTCACGCCAACCCGTTACCTAAACAACTCAAACAAAAAGAAATCGTGGACGGACTAGTTAAGGGAAAATACAGGTGGGAATATGAGGCAGACGCCGATGAGATAGAGGTACACACTGCTCCAAAGCAAGGCATGATACACATCATCCCTGAATCGTGTCAAAACATCTCAAACGGCGAATTTAAGAAAAAACGAAATGGACGCACTCGTTTCCCAGGCCGCCCAGAAAAAACGAAGAAAGCAAAAACAAATAAATAAAAATGGATACGTAAGGACAAAAAATGAAAATATTTACACTAAATGTAAACGGCTGGCAAGGAAAAAGAATATCATACTCAAACATAATAAGAAAAGAAGACGCAGACATAATTATTCTAACCGAACATGGACTAAACATAGAGATCGATACCATAAGAATTAATTCCACACTATAAATTTATTACCACGAACTACACCCAAACAAGATACGATGGTGTAACAATTGGCGTCAAAACTGGCAGAAGAATCGTATCTGGCTCTTAAAATAAAAATGACCGCAGGAGATCTTGTCATAGCTAGGGCATATCAGCCCCCAAGAGGCTCGTATTTGCCAACTCCAAATTTACTCAAACTTTTTCGTCGACAGGCCTCAACCATATTAACAGGAGACTTCAATGCAAGATGCAGAGAGGCAGGCTGCACAAGCTAACCAAACGGAACAGGAAAACCCCTTCAATTATTGATACAAAGGAACCTGTTAAGCAGAGAAGAGCCAGACTTCCCAACTTACTTAACAACCCAAGCCTCGACAACTCCTGACATCGTACTTATGAACCAAAACTTCAACCTAAATCACAACACAGAACCAGGCCTCGCAACCCCATCCGACTATTTAAGTATGATATCGACCATTTCAACTTCACCCATCCAAATTAAAATTCCACAAAGAAGAGCCATCAGCAGAACAAATTGGAATGGTTACAAAGAGCACTTAAGTACACTAGAAACTGGATCCCTAAACAAACAAGGAACAGAAGAAATAGAAAACCAATTAAAACTAATCGCCGAAAATATCATTGAAGCAGACAGAATTCATACCCCAATAATAGAATACAGAACCCTACCTTCTCCCAGATGGAACCACGAAATAAAGGAAATGATCGAAGAATTTCAAAACTTAATTAAAGAAATCACAAAAATGGGTACTAATAGGAAGAGATACAGAAGGCTAATTGTAATCAGAAGGCAGATAGATACTCTTATTAAAGAAAAATCAAATCAAGTTTGGAATAACATAATAAGTAAAATGGATGTCGAAGCAGATCCGAGGAAATTCTGGAGAGACTACAGAAAAATACAAGGATAACAACCAAAAGAAAATATAAAACTAAAAATACAGGACAGGAAAGTGCAAAATAACGAAGAACTCCAAGAGCACTTCCAAAATCACTGGAAAAAATATTCTCGATAACACCAGAGGAGTATCAAGAATACAATATGGGGCACTAAGAGAAAGTCCTACACTTCCTAGAGGCGCAACAAGATCGCACTGCACCATGCAGATACGTCGACGAAGAGAGAAACCACCCCCTGGGGGAGGGAATGCCCTTCTCAATGGCTGAATACCAAACAGTCATAAAATCTTTCAGACAAAAAGCACCAGGTCAAAGTGGCATAACAAAGGCACACCTAATAAATGCTCCAGAAAATGTGCATGAATCGATAGTGAGGATTTTCAATGCCTGCCTTAATATTGGGTACTTCCCCAACCCTTTAAAAAGGCAAAGATGAACTTCTTACCGAAGCCGGGCAAACCAAACACCAAGTCGGAAGCTACCGCCCGATCTCACTCTTGGAATTTCTGAGTAAAGTCCTAGAAAAACTCTTAAACGACAGGTTAATTAAACACCTTACGGAAAATAACCTGTACAACCCACAACAACACGGGTTCAGGAGCAAGCGAGGAACGGGCACCGCGCTGGCGATTATAACCGAGAAAATTGCCACAGGAACAGCGCGAGGCAACAGAGTAGACATAGTACTCCGCGACGTTGCTAAAGCCTTCAACAAGGTGTGGTTGCCCGGCCTAAAAGCCAAGATCTGCAGCTTTAACCTGCAAATAAATGTTTGCAAAACATTATGCAACTACCTGGATGAAAGAAAAACGGTACTTCAAATAAACGGCCAAATAGGCAACCATATCGACCTGCAAACGGGTCTCCCCCAAGGAAATGCCTCTCTCCAACGCTGTACACAGTTTACACCAGAGACCTTCCACAACCAACCCACGAATGTGCGATGTACATCCAACTAACGGATGACATCACACAAATAATCACCAGCGAGAGAAAGAACCCCCGAGACGTAGCTCAAAGAACAGCGAGGGAAATAAAAAACCTGAATGACTACGAAAGAAGAAACAAAACCAAAACAAACAAAGATAAATTCAAATTAATCCCCGTAAACAGATGGAAAACAGCTGCAGTAAGAGTCGATGGAGAAGCATATCCATACTCCACAGAGGAACGCGTCCTCGGTCTAAAATTAACAACAGAGTACAACGACCACATAACACAGAAAATCAACGAAACAAAAATTACCATATCGGCACTGTACATATTCAAAAATCTAAGCAATAAAAAAACAAAAGAAAGTTATACATGGCCCTAGTTCGTCCCAAGCTCTTTTACCCAATAGTACCGATGAATACGTTAAATAATTAAAAAAGGTCCAACGTATTCAAAATCAAGCCACAAGATTCATCACAAACTCAAAAAAGACAGGATCGCATACCATCTGAGGAACTCCATCGAAGATCTGCATTAGAACCCTTAAAAATTACCTTACAAAAACGAACAACGAAACTGTGGAAAAATATAAAAAACATAATTTCCCGAAATGAAAGTAACCGAATAATAGAACCGGAAAACGAAATCCGGCAAATATACTACAAACAACGTTTTAACAGCAGCTGAAAAAAAACATAAACAACGTCAACCCGATCTATAAGTAAAATACAAGATTATCGAAGAAGAATACCGACCATACAATCAATATGAGAAACCGAATAAGACAACCGATTAAACAAACAAAATCAATTTGAGAAACCGAATGAGACTACCGACTATACAAACAAAATAAGAAACCCGATGAGTAAAAGAATTACCGATACTAACAAAGAAGATTACCACTTAAAATTCAATAAACAAATATATATATATATATATATATATATATATATATATATATATATATATATATATATATATATATATTAGTAATAATAAGGAAAAAAAGAAGATGCGAAAGAAGCACAAAAAAAACAACTAATAAATACAAAAAATAAAGATGCCTGATTGAGCAAAAAGAAAACAAAGGCTCGAATGCTAAATTTTTATACCTATTTCACTTAAAATCACATCAAAAAGCAAAAAAACAAAATTAAAAGGAAAGCGTTAGCCAGGCAACCTGGTACAAATCATTATCATTCTCACCGCATCACCCTTATCGTTCATCCTACACTCATTATCATCCCATCAACACACTCTATACACAATATTTTCTATCTATCCTATCATTCTCTCCAATTCTAGCTTTATACTATCTTGAATCTTGAATCTGCGCTTGTCGCTTGGATTGCTCTCTTACATACTCGTTGTACGGTAAAGTCAATTTTTTTTACAAATTTGGACTGGACTTCATTCGAATGAGGTTGATTGAATACCGCTTTGTTGTGCGTGACCGAATATTCCACCAGTAGTGATACGTTCGGAAGTTGCTATTTTATCCCTGACTTGCCTTGATGGAGGCTAGTGGAGGGAAAGGAAGAAGGACTCCTCTGCGCTGCCTCAAGGTAAAGTTGCCTTTTGTTCATTGGACATTTTTTCCACCTTCTCCATACCACTCTTCCTTATTTTAATAACGGATCCCTAAAACTACATGCACACCCAGTTACACACACTTACAGACTCGGGCCCCCCCAGATTCCCTTCCAAATTACGCCCTTGGGTGAAATGGCGGAAAGATGAGGGAGACGAGGCGTATTGCCCCGAGGACCTTGCTAGGCCGGCAAAAACCGGACAGGAGCGAGGTCTTCGAGAGAATTTACGGCGAGCTCAATACTCTTACGCCTAATTGATTTTCACCTCAGACACCGCCACAAATACGCACATATAGAAGTATCATCTGCCGACGCCTCGAGCCCTGGGTTGGAGGCCACTCGATTGATCAAATCACGGAGGAGATTCTTCGGAATCATCAGTGGGCAAAAGTAGCCGAAGTAATCAAATTCAAAGACTACACCCACGTTGTTAAAGTTGTCTTCACGGAAACCACAATGGCGATTAAGGTAAAAGAAAACGGCCTTCTCCTCTTTAACGTCCGCATCTAACCCGATCAGATTGAGCGTGACGAGTTCGTTGACTTGCAAATGTACTTCAGATGCTACAGGTACAACGAACACACCACCACCACTTGCCCTAACGCTACACTCACAGTTTGTTCCGTGTGCGCCGGCCAAGATCATTCCTGGCGTGAATATAAACGTTCGTTCCAGAAATGCCTCAATTGTGGTGGCCCACACAGAACCATGGCAATGACCAGTCTAATAAAGAAGGAACAAATGCAAAAAATATGACAAAGGCAGAAAAAAGGAGAAAAGAAAGGCTAACGCCACCTACACGAAGGTTGCCAAGGCAACAGTCGCAGAGAGTAGTGTTGTCACTGCACCTCCGTACCTGCAAATCGAAAACGAAAAATCGACAAAAATAATGTGTTCCATATATTAGGCACACATTGCTAACATGACCAAACCTGGCACCTTCGCGAAAGAACTGAACACCATGATGGAAATAATGTGGTTCCCGGAAAACTCTCCGTCAAACGAGGTTCGAGTGAACCTCCAACCGCAGACCGAGAAGAGCGGCTAAAATCTCCGGGCACGAGTAATGCCCTTTCACGAGATCTTCAAGTGCAAGCTATGGCTGCCCGGCAGAAGGCACAAACGGACTCACAAACACACTCAACTACCCCAACAATTGCACAAGTCGAGCGGAAGGAAGCTGCTGCTGTGAGGCCTAAGAAGGTGGAGCATTCGCCCCGCCCCCAAAAGGCCTCGCAGTCACGTCGACCGAGTAGGTCCTCGTCTTCAAAGAATCGGGCTCCCAGGTACATGTACTACTCGAGGATGATAAACCTCAGAGTGTCTGCTGCCGAAGGGAACTAGTTTCCTGACGACGCAGGCCCAGAAGATATTGTCGATGGCCTTAAGGCCGAACAATACAAATGGACTACGAGACTGACATACCTTGAGATCTGGTATAGCAGGCTCTCATCTGCGACCATGTCCAATTCTCAACCGACACTTACGTTGTTTTCACGGACGCAGAGTTCCGTAACAAGAGATCCGGCAAGGAAAAGACTCCTCCGTCCTCACCCCAAGGAGCAAAAGTCGACAGAGAATAGAACACTCCTCGCCATAACATCTACGCTACATTGCGAGCGTAGTATCAAAAGCTAGCCAAAAATTTAAAGAAGACCTTACCTGAACGGTAACACCAACCCAAACATGTAACTCTTACCGATTTTGACAACACAATTTACGACAACTTTTCACTGAAATTTGACTCACCATAGTAGCGAGTTTTACTAATTAATACAAAGGCTTGAATGCCAACCAATTTTGACACCCAAAACAACACAACACGAGACTAACATTGCCAGAGCTACCCGTTGACCAGGGATCCATACATCCCTGTTCTTGCGTGCTATATTTTTACTATACTACCTACTTTTGCTGGAGATACCCTTCCACCAGGGAAATATACCCACTTCAAACTTATACTAAACTTACCTTTACTATCCTTGTCATAACCCCAATACACTATACTCTCTTACTTTTGCTCTACTAATCTATACTTCCTAACTTGTTATGTCCAATGTCCAATGTCTGACTATTTGTCGCTCTGATCTAATTCTCTGGCAAAGGAGGCAAAGGAAAATGAGTGTTTGAAAACGTGCTTCTTTTAACAGCGGTTAACTCGGAGACGCCAAGATGCACGTTAATTGCCGGTTTCTTCATTTCAATAATGACAGCATCGGCTATCAGCAATCTTCTGTGGTTTTGAAGTCGCAGAATGATGTGGGGGTGTCCTTATTCAGTTTCTCACGGGTTAGGGTAGTGCCATGAGAGTGGGCATGTTTTTTAATCGCGCCAGCTTGAAGGTAAGCTGTCCATCGCCTTGACAGGTTTGTGGAGGTTACACCGATGTACTTTGAATTGCGGTGTTCGCAGTCACCGACTTTGCACGAATATTCGTACACGACGTTAGTCTCCTGGAGTTCGCCCGTCGGAGGGAGGCAGCTGTTTTCCATGATGCAACTACTTGTTTTCTTGGTCTTGTAATATATAATTAGATTTATATCCGTATTAGGGTCTGTTAGAGTCACATTACGATGGAGAATGGCTTTGAGATCCTTTTCGTCTTCACGATAGCCGGTGTTCATCTTGGCCTTGTAATAAAGGTCGATATTATTCTTCTTCTTCGGAGTAGACCCGACGCCAGGACCAGCAGCCAAGTTCATTTTCTCTTTCATGGTGGCGTCGATGGATTCTTGCGGGTAGCCGTTGTTAACGAGAACTCGGGAAACCCTCTTAAGTTCGAGATCAACATCTGTCCACGAGGATGAATGAGAAATTGCCCTGTTAACTAAGGCATTGATGACTGATCTCTTGTAACGTTCATGACACTCAGAAGAACCGTTTAAGCAGAACCCCAAGTTCGTGGCCTTAAAGGATACTTGGGTCGCAAATTTGGACTCCTGGGCACTTATGAGGATATCAAGGAAGGTAAGGGATCCTTCATCTTCCGTTTCTTGGGTGAAATTCAGACACGAGTTGTTCTTGAATGTTTCAACTAGGCAGTTACTTGTTCAAGGTTATTCGTATTCAAAATTATGTCATCGATATAGCGCGCGTAGATGAGAGGCTTGGGTGCTATATTGCTCTTGAAAATCTTTTTCTCAACCTGGTTAGTCAAAGGTGCAATACCCTTGCCCGAGGAACAAGGTGGACCTGCTGATTAACGTGGAATCCGAACCACCGTCATGCATTTACTCACCATTCTTACTTCCTTTCTCACACTTTAGCATCTATGTTCCTCATACAGAAGCGGGAGGACCGCCTAATCTCTGTTCCCTTATTCTCTTCATCTTCCATTCATGTGTTTATTGTAGCATTCATGCCGTTTTGAGTTATCTTAGCTCTGAGCTTTGTTTGTGTATTGTTATGTTCTTGTTTTTACTTTCCTTACTTTGTTTCACTTTCTCTTGTTGTTATCAATTTTTCACTTTAGTTTCACTTTGTTCACTTGTTTTACAATCAACTTCCACTTAACTATCATTTTTGTTAAACTTTTTAATACTATAGTTCACTTATTACACTTTTAGTTTACTATGTTCGTTTTATTTCTGTTTTACTTTTAGTTCATTTTGTTCGCATTATTTCTGTTTACACTTTTGATCTGTGTTATCTTCTTAGTCGGTTGTTTCTTCCTATTTAGGTTGTTTAAATTCGGTTGTCTTATTAGGGTATCAATCTGGTGTCTTGGTTGGTTATTTATGTTGGTTGTGTTTGTATATAGTCGGGTAAATATCTTTATCGTTATCCTTGTTCCTTCTCTCTTTTTGAATTTCTACTTAAGTAAACATGGGAACCTCCTCGATTTTCTTTCAGCTGCTGTCTGCCGCTGAGAAATCGAGTGTTAAACAACATAAGCCAACTAGCAAGGATTTCCTTGCTAGTTGGCCAAAGCGTAGCATTTGCGAAAAGGGATTGGAAGCTGGATTGACTCGAGGGAAATGGTCGTCAAGATCGCTATGTAGTCGCTAGGGACTGTTGGCCCTGGCTCACTATGGTAATTGAAGGGGAAGCCATCGCTTGTCATGATTGGGTCGGGCTTTGTTGCTGCCCGAATGGTGATATAGGTCGGAAAATCCGACCTATCCGCTGGATGTTTTTCCTTCGCATAATCATTTCCAAGTTATGGCCTCTTGCATTCGTGTTACCATAGCCAGTCATTCGGCATCTGGCAGTGAGGTCGCCCCCAAAGAAGACCATTCTGCCGTGGCCAAACAGGGTGTAGAAGCTTGTGAGAGGAAGGTACCTTTGTCGAGGTGGTTGGTATGCCACCACGATTATAAGCTTGCCTACTAGAGTCTACAGCTCAACCGCCACGAAGGACTCGTCCAGTTCCGGCATGTGTCTGAACGAGAGATTCCTTTTGAAGGCAACGGCCGCACCGTCGTACCTCTCCTGAGAATGGTTCTTGGAGACCACTATATAGCCTGATATATTTAATTGCCTGGTGGTTGTATCGATAACATGCTCCATGATTAGTATGATGTCAGGATCAAGCACACGGAATATGTTTCCGTATGCCGTGGCTTTCTCCTCCCATCCATTCACGTTGAGGGTAAAGCTCCTTAACCTGTTGTTCTGATTTTCCATTCTCTGTTCTAGCTTTTGTGTGTCTTAGTGCTTGCGAGTAGTAAATTTATGCTTCCAGTTCCTCTTCTTTTTGAACTCTGCTGAGGAGAGCTCTATAAATGTTTCGCGGTAGAGGGCAACGTTTTGGTTGTACAGGGCCTCCTTAACCGATTCTTCTTCACATTGAGCGTCGAAGTCCCATTTATACTACTTTTTCTTTATCCCCACGCAAATTTTGTTTGTGTCCCAGTCCTTCGGGAAGGTGAATTATTCGGTCGCGTAGATATAGAGGTTGATTTGGTCAGCATCTGTGTTTTTCTTTGTTCCTCTTTTTCTTTTTTTACGGCGTACTTCCTTTTTTGCGTTCTCTGAGTCCGAAGTGTCTGTACTATCCGTGGTATCAGAGGATTCTATTTCTTCTTTTTCCTCATCCTTTGGGTTGGTCGAGTGTGTTGCTTTTGCGGCCGCCTCTCTCTCTTTTTTGGCCTCGATCCTTGGATCTGGCCGTTTGACTTCATCATTGCTTTTCTTTTGCGTCTCCTGGTTTTTATCTGTCATTTGTTTTGGAACCATTTGCAATTGCAAAAACGTCTCTTTATGCTGGATTATCATAAAACTACATCTCGCTCATTCCGTTTTTCGCGAGCATCTGGTTGAGCTCCTTTGCAAAAGTTCCCGGATTTGTCAGGTTTCTGACATGTGCATACAGGATTCATGTCAGGATTTTCGTAGAATTTTCATTTTCTATTTTTAAGTAGATTTTCTTGGCCTCCGTCTCCGTAAGGACTGCCTTCGCTGCTTGAGCATATGTGGTATTTTGTCTTCTGGTCTGCTTTTCTTTCTTTTGTTGGATTTTCTTCTTAATTAGTTTAAGAAGCGGTGTCGTTGGCCGCAGTTGGCACACTTCTCCCTCGTACTACTACAATTTTTCCAATGGTGCCCCGCCTCACTGCACCTTGAGCAGATCTCCTGTGGTTCGGGGTAATCTTCTGTCACGTTGATTTTCATCTTATAGCAGCGGAAGCACAATTGTATGGGAGTAAACTCTTCCCTTTCTATCAGGTCCCCGCTGAATTTTGGCATTGAATAATAGGAGTCCATTTTCTTTGGCCTTTTGAGCTATCATTGTTTCCGCAAAGATAATCTTGAATATGTGTGCGTACTCTGTATTTTCTTTTTATTCCAGAATTTAATTATTTCTGTAACCTTGGCCCATGGTTGGTTTTTCACTACTTCCTCCTTTATTTGATCCTTGGAGTGTTGCCCAATCCAAGGATTCAGTTTCCTGCATACGACGCTCCTGTGCGTCTGTATCTGCGGCGGGATTGCTGGTTGGAGACCTATTTCACGGAGTGTCTCTACTGCCTCTTCCTTCGTTATTCCCTACAGACAATCTGAGCCTTCTAATTTTATATGTTTCTTGTAGAGCTTAGTTTTCCCTTACAAATTTCCCGCGCCATGATTGGCCAACTTTTGTAATACTTATGTTCGCGTAGAAATACTATATATAATTTAGCAATTTGTAAATAATTCTATTTCTGTTCATTACCTGAAGATGACCTAACACGGTCGAAAGACGCCTAGGAATAAAGAATGTCATTCGCGAATGTTAAAAAACTTATAAGAATACTAATAAAATACAAGTTAAAATTAATAACGCTGCCACAGCTGTGGACTATAATAGTACCTGCATACAACATGGCCTTTTACCTAATTGTGTATATATATATATATATATATATATATATATATATATATATATATATATATATATATGAGGTATTTGGGCTAAATTTGACGACTTAATGTCTCATTTTTTCAGGATCAGTTTGACGTATCGGTGAGCAGTCAACGGCGTTGGAGAGTATACATAGTTAAAGTTTCAGCAGAGAAAATGTTAGGTGACATGGAAGACTCAAGGCCATCTAAATATTTGAAAAGAATTACCTGTATAATGATTATTTTTGCCGAGTATCAAAATGTTGACGTTATGACTGACGCTCAATATTCTGTGAACACTGTAAAGGATGAAAGACGTGATGTGGACAGCTATACAGTAGTCTCCAAACATAACGAAACATAACAGGCGTTCTGACTGTGTCAAGCACGTAAAATCATCCAACAACTGCAGTAGAAGGTGATGGGACACCCTAGTAATGGAATATGTGCTTTGGCGAGAAAGATAGATGACTTAGTCGCCATCATTAAGCAGGTCTGAAAGAGAACCTACGCTACCACTCGTATTAGAGGCGCAACACAAATTATGACAGCCAAGGCCAAGCAGAACAATATGTGGCTTGCCAACAATCCATGCGACGTTCCAAGTATCATGTAGACCAAGTTCGCCCCAACTGTGATGGTATTTGAGAATCTGCAGTCTGGGTGGCTCATGCTGCCCCGCATCTTTGACCAGGGTTTTAGACACAATTCAGACGGATATTTGGAGCTGATGGAGACTGTGATCAAATTCCTGCTGGTTGTCTGAGAATTTATACCACTTCATCAGATCCACTTTCTTGCCTCCTTATTACGCAAATCTTAATCCCACGGCTTACTATATGTGGGCTGTGGTTGTGAGAGAGTATGAATGTTGTGGCTGCACATCAACAAAGAGCTGGTGGACAAAATCAAGGAATTGTTCGAGAATCTTCCCAGGGACACAGTGAGAAATAGATGTCACAAGATTCCGACCCGACCTGAGGCCACGGTGGAAGATGAAGGCGCTTACTTTAAGTTGCGTATTTTGATGTGCTTTCAACTCTGTCACGTTTTATTGCAGGTGTACGAAAATGCCCCTGAAACGACGTCTGACAGCTACAGAGAAGACGCGGATTGTTGCAGGTCTCGCGGAAGGCTTATCCATTGGAGAATTAGCCCAATAGCTTGGTTGGGATACAAGAACATTGAAGGCGTATGTGGAAAACCCCATCACCAAATCAAGACAAGATAAAAGGTACGAGAAGACGTGCATCCCAGCGTGAGATCCGAAAAATACGTAGACAAGTAAGAAAAGACCTCAGTACCACAAATGCTGACATATTTGAAAGTGCTGGAATTGCTCCGTCTCCTTAAAGAGACGGCCAGAAGTGTTAAGTGCATCGCTAGACCCAGCCTGAGTAAGAATCACAAAGAGAAGCGTATTGATTGGGCACGGAAGTACATGAAGATCAATTTCTAAGATGTCCTCTTCACGGATGAGGCCAGAGCTACTCTGGATGGCCACGACAGATGGGCCAAAGTTTGAGTACTTCTTGGAGCCTCTCGCCCGCATCGCATTCGGCGTCAACAAGGAGGTGGTGGCGTCATGTTTTGGGCGGGAATCATAGGAAATGAACTTCTTGGGCCTTTTCGAGTTCCAGAAGGTGTGAAACTCACCAGCAACTCCTATACCGCGTTTCTGGAGGAGCATTTTGCAGCATTGTTATATGATGTGCCACTCTCACGCCGATTGATTTTATGCATGATAATGCTCCTTCGCATTGAGCCAAGGCTACAATTTCGTACCTCGCAACTTTGGGAATCACAGGCCAATCGCTTATGACCTGGCCTCCATGTTCTCTTGACCTAAACCCTATCGAACAGTTCTGGTTGATCATGAAGAGGAAAGTGTATGAAGGAAGTATCCAGTTTTCATCTAAGGATGCCCTGCGGGAAAAGACCAAAACGGTTGCTGGTACCATAACATCTTCCCAGATTAGTCGGCTAACAGCTTTCGGGGACAAAAGACTGGTGGATGTAATTTCTAAACAATGAAGTTACTGAGACAAATAAAGTACAACACCAACAATGTAATTGTATTTGTTTCATATCTTTTGCTGCTATTCATCGGTAGCGTGTTCATTATTACAATACATGGTAATATAACGATAATACTTTGTTCATTACCTTAAATTGGTATTTTCGTACACTTGCAATAAAGCGCGACACAGTTGAAAATACATCAAAATACATAACTCAACAGTACTTTGTATGTATCTTACAAATACGATTGAAATGTTAACTGCGCACGTACCTACGAATACCTAGGATATTTCAGTGGATCAAGTTTTACGTTTGTACAATGATTAATATTCAAAATATCAGCCAAAAATTTGACGCGCAATAAAGCGTGATACACAGTTTATATATATATATATATATATATATATATATATATATATATATATATATATATATATATATATATATATATATATATATATATATATATATATATTGTTGGACTTCACGACGTATAGGTGAGAATAGGTGGAGGAAGTTCTTTATTGACATTTCGCCTTTCAGTGTTTCCGAGTTTTACTTCCTTCACCCATTCTCACATAGGTATAACCTTTTAATATTTTATATTCACATATTTGATGCAAGATGATAATTGCAGTTTGTCATTTTTAACCTTACCACCTCTTTGCCAGAGCGCAGTTTCATCAACTTCCTCATTTCAAATTATGGTGGTCCAAATTTGCCTTTACAAAATTTGTATGATAAAATTATTTCACTCTCAGTTGTATTCTTCTATATTCTCTCTTTTAAAACATTATTTTTATTCTTTCAAATTATTTGTTATGTTTATTCCAATCTATATATATCCGAATGTAAGTGTAAATGTAATGAAAGAAAATAAAATTGAAAAAATTCCTTGTGAAATGAAGTCATCAGCCTATTCGGGAAAGATCTTCTTCGACCAAATTAAACGCGATGACCATAAATTCAGGTCCAAACGAAATATAGGGCAAATTTAACTTAAAGGGTCGGGTACGACCTGTTTTCCTTAATGGAAGTTAGGCTTGATTATGTTTTAGCTAAGTTTTGTTTAGATGGAGAAAGATTAATTTAAATTTAGATAAAAACGTGCAACGATTAACGGGACCTGATTTCTTTGTTTGGAGGCTACGTCGATCCGGAATGCCAAGGAGCCTGGAAGATATAGATGATATTAGTGGAAACCGAAATCTAAAAGAAAATCACTTATATCTTTTGTTCCCGGGTTTAAAGTCTTATTTTCCAGTTGTTTGCAACTGAAGTAAATGAAAAAAAAGTCTCTTTGGATCCCAAATTTTGCTTTGGTAGGTAGGGCACTGAATTTCTAAATTTGCCCATTTGAGAAATAATGTTAGGCTATTGTTAATTTCGGGAAGAAATTGAGAATATATTAAAAGCTGTAGCCTTTAATTTTTTTTCTTTAAATCATGGTAGAAAATTGTAAATTTATTTTTTTAAAAGCATTGGGCTGTTGTATACTAATATTTGTTCTACGGAAATCTTCAAAAACATTCTAGATATAATGATAAATTTTTAGAATTTAGTAGAATTTTATGAAGTTTCAAGACTCGTCCCGAGTACAAAGGACAGGCGGTAGCGACCCCGCCCATCCGGGTACCGGGATAGGTAACGTGCGCGAAGATCACCCAGACTGGGACATTCGACAAGAATGTGCCGAACAGTCTGGGGGACGACGCAGTCGTCGCAATAGGGCGCAGGCGAGTGCTCCATCAAATAGCGATGCGTCACACGAGTGTGTCCGATTCGGACACGACAGAAAGTGACCTGAAGCCGTCGTGGCATTGGGGGATAGGTCCATGGGAACAGTCGCGGCGCAATGGCACGTAACTTTAAGTTCCCTTCGACCGTCTCCCATCTTCTTTGCCAAGCAGTCCGAAGAGCTGCCCGTATTCCTGCCATGTAGTCGGTGTGAGGAAGAGCGAAACGCTGGTCCGGTCGCAGAGTCCTCGCGGACTCTTTGGCGCCCTCATCGGCGAGCTTATTCCCTGCAATTCCCACATGTCCAGGAACCCAGCAGAAGATAATCTCGACATCTGCCCGGCTCGCCATAACCGTGGCGTCACGGATACCGCGAACCAGGGGATGCGGAAATTCCAATGCACCCAGAGGGACTACAGTTGACAGTTGGGGCTCATCCATTTGCAAGCAAATGACTTATTGAAAGATAAACACAGAAGAAAAACTTGTTGAATTTTATCGCTGTTTACCTGTTGATGAGCTTTCAAAGCTGAAGAAATTTGCCTCTAGTATGGCATCGCTGGTTGGAACAACTTGTGTCTGTGAGCAAACCTTTTTCAAAAATGAACCATGTGAAGACAACACATCGAATGAGGCTGACTGATGAACAGTTGAAAGCAATTCTCTCAATTGGATGCAGAAATTACAAAGCAAATATTGATGGTATCTTAAAAGCTAAACGCCAGTTTCACAAATCTCACTAATCTTTTTTGCTGCTCGGTTTGTGAGACTCGGATATGTGCGCACTGGCTCTGATAATAACTATTTTGATAAATAAATATGTTTGTTTTGTTTATATTTTGCGCATTTTGTGTATTGGTAAATAAATATGTTGATTGTCTTTATTTTTTGTGTATTCACTCTATTGTATTGAACAAAATGGTTATGCGGCCCGCGCTCGTCATTCTCTGTTATCTGGCCCACTGCGAAAAAGGTTTGGTGACCTCTGACATAGAGCTCTCTTAATGTCTTTTGGTCATCGTCATCCTACCGTTTATTAATTGATTGATTTTTTTCGCTCAAAGCAGGACCACACTAAAAAAATACTGATGAGGTTAGAGGGTGACATAATTATAGAAAACCCCCCTCTAAATATACTAGGGAATACTCAGGGTATAAAGACTGTAGTTTCACAGTTGAATAATATGGCAAATAAAATGGACTATATTAAGGCTATTTGATATCATATTGAGTTTCAGAAATTAATTTTTACATATATCCCGAAGTTTTTTATTCTTAATATTTTACTTTTATATTCTCAAAAACAATATTCAATAAATGGTTTTAAAGTTATACATACCGCTTCCATTACCCTTAATTTTATATCTTTACGCTGAATTGTCGTTTCGTTGAATTGTCCTGCGCGGAACTGTCGTCTCACGATTACAGCAAACAGCGCAACAAAACGAGAGATAGTTTTAAGCAGCTGTGATACGCCATTAAATTTTCATATGGAACCGGTACCACATGCGAGCAGCGACCATGTAGGACACTGCTCCAAATGAATAAAAAACAGATACAGGTACCTGCAATTATCAGGAAGCAATATGACAGAGCCGAGTGGAGAAAAATTGAGAGAAGATTTAAATGGACATATACCTAAATACCTTTTCTGACGCTTCACTTGATGAGATAGATAAAGAGATGAGGACGTTAACGGATGCCCTTGCGGCCACAGACTCGAGATACGTCCCTAAAACAAGTTACTGAATACAACAACAACAGGAAGAACAAAAACAAAACAAATAAAAATGGGATATAATTCGATATGGCTAGGAGGACCTAAGGGAAAATTGGCGACCATAAACAGAGCAAGAGGGTCAAAACAAAGAATGAAAATTAAAATAGAGGATGAAAATAGTAACTTAATCCTAGAAGATGAGGAAATCAAACGAAAATTCTCAATTTAACCTGAAGAAAATGAAGACCTCTGTGCAGCAACGGAAGAAAGGGTGCACGAGTTCCCACGGTAGACCCTAACAGGGAAAAACAAGTGGGACGGGGGCAACAACAACGGCTGAACAAATTATGAGCGTAATTAACTCATCTAAGCAACAGAAAGCGCTAGAACCATCAGGGCTCACAAAGTCCAACCTTACCAGTGCCCAGAATACCATCATTGAAGCATTAAAAACCTTTTTAATGAAAATTTAACGGATATTTCCTTGACACACTAAAAACAGCAAAAATATGTCGCTTTCTAAAACCAGGTAAAACTAAAAGCCTCCTAAATAATTACAAGCCTTTTTCGCTATTAGATTTTACAGGGAAGATATTAAAAAAAAATAATAAGATTATCAATAGAATATATAGAGGAAAATAACCTATATAATAATTTCTCCTTTGCATTCGGGAAGAACAGTGATACCACCATGGCTCTGGGAATAATTACAGAAACAATAGCACAAGCGAAAGAGACCTAAAGCAACCCTTTGATATGTAAAGTTTAGATCAAAGGCTCACAATGTAAGATCCTAAACCTCCAAATGAACACTAAATTTTAGAGAATTGTCTGCCATTATATCACGGAAAGAAAAGCTAAGATCATTATAAATAACTACGACGGACCAGAAGATGTCTGAGTCGCACGTTATATTGAGTATATACAGCGAATATGCCACCACCAGTAAGACCAAACGAAGAATGAGAACTTAATTAAGATAACCAAACATGAATAATAATAATAGGTATTTATAATGCGCCCTTCAGGGCTGTTAGCGCACCCAGAGCGCACGAACAAGGACTATTCAACGATAACAGAACAGAAGTATGACAACTGAAACAGAAGATAAACTAAAAACTGAATAAGGAAACAACATTAAACAGATAAAAATAATACAGGATATAAAAAACAAAAAAAAATAATCCAAAGGCGTGAATGTCATTTCACGCAAAATAAGACATGAAACAAAGAGGTGCAAGAGAATAGTCGGATCTCCCGATCACTATTAGCCAGAGGAATTTAGGGACTCTGAGCGTGGTAAAGAAAGAATGAATGATAAGTAAATGCAGGATGGTCGTTCGGAATCCACATCAATAAGCAGGTCTCCTATGTCCTTTGGGCAGGGGAAATATCCTTATTCACCTTTGACTACCGAGGTTGCACATCCTGGTTCTGGCTCTTCATTCATCTTTACCTCTATTATTTTGATTTTTCTCGCTACCAACCACTTCCCTCTCGGTTCACTTGAGCTGAGGACAAAAGAAGTGTGAGAAGTTTCTCAAGAGCAAGTGGGTGGGGTACAGGGGGTACAGAGACCTCTAAGCCGTTCACTCCCCTTTGAAAAAAAAACATGATCGGAGCTGCAGGATACCAGCCACCCTGGCGAGACCATATCCCTATACATACCATCATGGATATATTCAGGAAAAGACACCCTACTTGGGAGATATTAACGCTTGCTGCGATGCGTCGGGTTTCACAACCAGTGGAAAAAACTTGCAAATTCCTCCGAATAGGAATGTAATCAGCGAATCTCTTTCCAGACATACATCACTGGAAAAAGCTTTATAAAGCCAGATATCATACCAGGTACTCTAAACATGCCTTACAATCTTCTCACGGAGCCCATGCAGTGATCATATTGAAATAACGGTTTTCAACAACCAAAATCCAATACACCTAGGTGTATTGGAAGAGGTAACTGGGATAAGTACAAGGAAGCATTGATGATGTACAGACCGACCTCATTGGAAATGGGCAGTAAAGACGATCTTGATGTGGAATTACAAAAATACTTACCAAAGTGAACAGCAAAAACGTCCAATGAGTAGCATTCAAACGATAATACACCCAAAATAGACTTCGGAAATGAAAAGGAAAACTAGAAATATAACAGAAATCTACGAGATAATCAGGCAATAAGGCATGCAAACTCAGCTCTACAGGAAACTGCAACGGTTGATAAGAGAAATGCTTATATTAATTAAGGAATAACAAAGTTAAGACTGGAAAGAACTAAAGTAGAAGGGGAAAATACTTGTAAAGAGCATAACATGTAATAAACAGAATAAAATGAAGACCATAAAGGAAAACCATCAAGTTAGAAGATGACAATGGAGAGCCCAAAGATCTTAAGCAGTCGAACAAACAGAGACTCCGGTACCATTGGGAAAAAAATTCACAATAACACCATATGGTGACCATATGGACTAGATGGAAAGAGAGTTCCTCAGAAACAACTACCAACAGATATCGCTTATGCTTTCAGCATATGAAGCCAGAAATGAACACATGGACAGTGGTGCAACGATTACTAAAGAAGAAGCTGTGAGTGCGATACACCCGTTTGAATATAAAGCACCAGAACCATTAGGGCTGACAAAAATTAACCACACAAAAGCATCAGATAGTATACTGGATGGAATTCCAAAATTGTTAAATGCCTCCCTGACCTTAGAATATTATCTAAAAAGGTTCGAAACAGCAAGAATGATCTTCATTACCAAGGTAGGCAAACGTCCGAAATTGGTAACGAGATACAGATATATCTTGCTACTCAACCATGCAAAGTCCTAAAAGAGATTATGAACAGGTAACTAGCAGAATACTTAGATTAAATGAAAGAGACGAGGAATTTCAGTTTGGATTGGAACAACCATGACACAACGATGGCATTGGCCATAATAACTGAAAATATTCCTAAACCAGAGCCGAAAGAACACAATTGATATCGTCTTGCGAGTTGTTGAAAATGCATCTGATAAAATCTAAACGGAAGGGTTAATCTATAATAGGGATATAAAAGTCCGACCTTCCGACTGAGGGCTGTAGATATCCCTAAGCCCATTACACCAGGAATCATGAACATGCAGTTCGCAGACGATATAACTCGGATAGTTACTACATCATACCGGAACCTAAGGAACCATGCAAGAGTCACAAAACTAAAAATAAAAAACATAAATAACTATGAGAAGTTATTGAAAAATCAAGACTAATATTCATAAATTTAAAATTATTCTGATATGAAGAAAAAAAAACTGCAAGGGATTCTAAGATGTATCCTTCTCTCGTCCGCAATGTTTGTTTCGTTATATGTCTTGATGTCTTTATTCTATCTTGCTCCATATTTTCTGGGCGCTTTCCTTTGTGTAAGGTTTGGTGGAAGAATATTGGCTTCCGCATGTAGGTTTCTAGGTTCTCTCCGTTTCATGATTGTATATAGCTTTGATTTGTATTCTTTGCACTTTTAGAAACCTTTTCTTTGAGTGTGTAAGAGATTGGATAGCAGAAAAGGTGAATGTGTTTGAGAATAAGAAATGATAGGGAGAAAATAATGGATGAGGAGAGGGGTCATAATGAAAAGGATTTGAATGAAGGTGATTTCGAATTTTACCAGGTTGTTTAGCAAACGCTTTCATTTTGCTTTGAGTTTTTATTTTATATATGCTGATTTTTTTAAGATTTAGAATTCGATCCTTTGTTCTCATATGTTCCCTCATATGAGCCTTGAATAACTAAGCATTCTAATTGTTTCATTTGTTCTTGTTTTATTTTTATTTCTTTGCATTTTGGTGCGTTTTGTGTTTTCTTCCGTTGTTTATCTTTTTGTCCTTTTTCAACTTTTTTCTCTTTTAATCTTCTCGACTGTATAATGGTTCTGTTGCATCTAATATCTTTTTTCGGCGGCTTTCGCACTTTTGTTTAAAGTTTAGTGTTCTTTCTTCTATTTTTGTACGTTTCACTTTGTTTAAAACTTCATTTTGGAAGTTCTTGACTATCTTGTCCAATATTTTTTGGGCACGTTCGTGGATGAACTGGTTGATAGGTTTCAAGTCAGTTCTTAGGTGGATATTATGGGATGGGATTCTCTCTATTCTGGACGTTTTTATTATCAAACGAGTCGCTTGAATTTGTACTCTTTGCACTTGAAGCATATTTGTTTCAGATGAAGACGCTATAATTGGATACGTTTGGATTGGAGCTACAAAGGCGAGGTAGGGCTTTCCTTCGATGCTCTCAGATAGGTCTCTAAACCTGTTAAGGGAAAAGCGGCCTATCTTTGCTTGAGCAACTTTTTAGTTTGTGTGTGCAATGTATCCATTTTTTGTATAATTTTGAAGCTGAGAACTTTGTCCTCTGTGACATCTGGATATTCGATGTTATCTGCGACCACACGATGTTTTTTCTATGTTCAGTGGAATAGTTTTGAATTTATTTCTGTTCGTTTTCATTTTGTTTGTCTTTTCGAAATCACTTATGTTTTTGATTTCGCATGCGATCCCCTGCGCTGTGTCTCGGATTTTGTATTCACTAGTAATAATTTGAGGGATATCGTCCGCCTGTTGAACATACATAGGCTAGTGCTCCGTGGGTAGACCGTGGGGCTGAGACACATTCCCCCGGGCACCCCAGACTGTAAGGTGGATGTACGACCGGTTTAATTGTTGATAGTGTTATTGGCCTTTCTTTTTTGAAGACAACTGCAGAAGATTAGGGTGAGGTTGGTATCTAATTCGAGCTCAGCTAATTTGACTTTTAGCCATAGGACCCACACCTAATCAAAGACCTTAACGGCATCACGGAGTGTCAATTCCACTATGTGGCCTCTTGGAAGTTCGACTGCAAGCTTTTCGGTTATGAGTGTCAGTGCTGTCTCTGTGCTACGTTGTTTCCTGAATCCATGCTGCTATTTGTTCTGCATATTGTTATCTTCTAAAAAGCTCCTTAGCCTTTCGTTGAGTAGTTTTTTGAATATTTTCTGATAAACTCAAACAGTGAGATCGGTCAGTAACTATCGAGGTGCCCTTTAGATTTTCTGGGTTTGGGTAGGAATATCAATTTTACTCTCTTCAACGCAGATGGGATGTGCCCCATATTTAGGCATGCGTTGAAGATTTTGTGTTATGATGTTCGTATGTTTTTGGTGTATTTGTAATGTGATGCTTTGTAATTACACTACTTACTTGGCATTTTTGTTTGAATGAGTTTAGGTCTATAATAAACTCATGCAGAGTGAAGGGCCTTCCTTCGTTCGTTTGCTCGCAGTTTTCATTTATCCGTGAGTAAGGTGAAATTTCGGGTTTTTCCTATTTGTCTTTCTGTCTATCTGCCCCCCATCCCTCTCTCTCTCTTTCTCAGTGGCAGACGGCAACGGGTGGTGCTGAATGGACAGGCTTCTGAGTGGGTGCCCGTTACTAGCAGATTGCCTCAAGATTCTATCCTGGGGCCACTACTATTCATCATCTACGTCAACGACATGGACGGTGACATGGTTGCTAAGATTTCCAAATTTGCCGACGATACCAAGTTTGGTATGAACGTTGCAAAGGATGGAAATACTGCCCGCCTGCAGGAAGATCTTGGGAAGATTGGGGAGTGGTCGGACACGTGGCAAATGCCTTTTAACGTGGGGAAATGCAAAGTAATGCATAACGGCCACAGAAACCTCCAATCTCAGTATATCCTTAAGGGCACTGCTCTTAAATCCACTGACACTGAGAAGGACTTGGGTGTAACTATCACGAGTGACCTCAAGTTCTCGAAACAGTGTATTGAGGTGGAGAAGAAAGCCCAAAGGGTGTTAGGGTATATAAAGCGACAGTTTGGATATCGAAACAAGGAGATAGTACTGTGTCTGTAAAACTCCCTCGTCCGACCCCACCTGGAATATGCCGTACAATTTTGGAGTCCTCCATTTAGAAAGGACATCGCTAGATTGGAACGCGTGCAAGCCAAGGCAACCCAACTGATTACCTTTATCAGACATAAAAGTTATGAAGATAGATTAAGGGAATTAGATATGTTCTCGCTGGAGACTCGGAAACTACGTGGTCAGCTTATCAAAGTGTTTAAAATACTTCGAGGCTTCGGCAGACTGGACTACGGGGATATTTTCCAGCTCAGCGAGGGGAGAACAAGAAATCACGGCTGCAAACTTGAACTGAAGCGATACCACCGTGATTTTTGTGGGAAATTCTTCACATACAGTATCTGTGGTAGTTGGAACGCACTTCAGACGGAAGTTGTCAACAGTGAATTTGTTGACCAGTTGAAGTCAAGACTAGATAAAGTCTTGCGAAATCACCGTTAAGATCCTCACGAGGGATCTTCAAGGTTGCCAACGGACACCCCTCGAGGATTGCGCCAAAGTACCCTCCTTTTATGGACCGTAAGGTCTTCTAGGGTACTAATTTTCCTTGTGGCTCCTTTCGCTTTCTCTCTTTCTCTCTCTCTCTCTTTTCTGCGCGATTCCATGTTCGAAAGATACGTCGCAGTTTTTTTTTTCTTCCGGAGTGATGGAAAATATTTTTTGACCAGCGTCCTAGGAACTGATCTTGGTCCCTCTCCCGTTGGTTATCGTGGCTTCTTCTTCTTTTAGTTTCACTTTTTCTTTTGGCTTGTCACCTTTTAATTTTCTATATTGTTCCTGGAGTCTCTTTCGATTCCTCAGGCGTACCTTATTCCATTTTTGACAGATTTCGTAGATTGTGTTATTAATGTCGCCCAATTTAGTTTTTAGTTCTTCATTTAATGTCGGGCCTGGGATTGTTTTGTAGTTTGTTTAGGGTGTGTAGAGGATATCTGCTTCTATCATCAGTTTGCTGATATTTTCAAGGTGGTTATCAATTTATTCTTTGGGGCAGTTATTAAAGGAGGATGGGGCGATGTTATAGTCAGCGAGATGTTCATTATATGCACTCCAGTTGGTTCTGTGTAGAGTTTTGATTTGGGCTATTTTGATTTATATGTGTGTGGTGGAGATTCTTGTGAAAAACTCGATATTATCTGAAGGCATTCCGGGGTTGTGAGTTGTGTGGAGATTGAACATGAAGTTCAGGTTTGTCAGGATCGTATCCGTAAGTGGTTGAGGACTTCTTTCATGAAGAGTTCCAGGGTTTTACCGGTGTCGTTGTTGAACGGTGTGTATCCCGTTGCCCTGCATTTTGCATTCAAGTCCCCCGAAGGATTCTTGATGATAGGCGGTGGAATATTCTGATGAAATTGGGAGTCGGAAGGTACGAGCACTAGGGTTGTATGATATGCCCCCGCAATTAGCAGGTCTCCTGTAGTCACTTTTAGCTTGATTGATAAATATGACTCCTATTGCCGTTCCATCATAGCGTGTTTGGGTAGGGTTCGTGGTTTTTTAATGTGCAATTGGGGATTTTAATGTAGTCTTGTTGTAGGTTAATTCTGTGCTCTGTGATAATAGGTATATCTGGGTATATTTTTCTAATCATGTTGCTGTAAATAAGTTTCTTCGTTTTCCATCCGTTAAAGTTTAGGGTAAGGATTTTGATGTTATTTAGGTATCGTGCGTCGTGTTTCATCTACTGCTTTCTTGATTTTCTTGCTTTTCCATTTTCTCTTTTTGATGGTGAACTTACATGACCTTGATCGTCTTTTCCTAAACTGGTCTGAGGTTGGGTTACAAGAGGATTTTGCTGAAATATCGATGAATCCTTATTTTAGTGCATTGTTTATATCGGTTTCTTCATGATCAGAGTCTTAGTCCCATCTGTATTTTCCTTTTGTTAGGCTTTCGACAATGTATTTTTATTTGTTAACCGTAAGGTGTTGGGTATATAGAGTTCCTTAGAGCTTGATTTTGTACTTTTCACATTGGTCCTGATTTGTTCCTTTTCTTTTTCGAGTTTTTCGTATATTTGTTTGATTTGTTCACTAATTTCTATTTCGTCATCAGCTGCCATAATTTCATTATTCGTTTGTTCCTCTTCTGTTATAGTTTTTCGGTTGTGATTGGTTCGTTTGTTTGTTCTTGTTCTGTGGTCATAGAATTTCGGTATAGTTCGCTGAAGGTTGGGTTCTTGGGGAACCACTTTGGTTTTAGGCCATTCTAAATAAGCATTTTATTTAGCTTTTCTGCATAATAACAGGGTTTAGCCATATTTACGAAGTGATCATGTAAAATGCACAAAATGATGTCTGGCTTCATATTGCCATCGATATTAAAGACTGTCTTTTGCTCTTGAGCTGGTCTTACTGCTGTTGCTGCTGCGTATGTTGTTTTTCTACGTTCTTTTTCTTTGATCATAGCGTTCTTCTTAGTCTCTATGATTTCCCTTTTCATTGGGCACGACATCGCAAGAGTGCGGTGTGGGTTTCCGCAATTGACGCATTTATTGTTAGAGCTCTTGCACTCTTCCCTGGAAATTTCACTTCCTCGTTCGGTGCTGGTTGAGAGCGTAGCACTTGAAAGAAACCTGGATAGAGATGAAAGTTTCTCTCCCTATTTGGGATGGTGCTATTTTGGTATATAATGCCATAATTCCTTTTTCTGATACCTTCGTGGCCATTTCTGTCTCTTTAAAGATGATCTTGAATATATGAACGTGTTCTTCACCTGAAGGTTTCTTGAATTTGATCACCTCTTCGAATTTGACCCAGGATTGGTTCTTCTGTATTTAATTTCTTTTGCGGTGGGCTCCCCTATCCATAGATCGACGGCAGGGAGTGTTTCGTCAGCAATTCCAATTTTATTCTCTTTTTGTAGCATTTTCACTGAGCAGGTTGTCCGAATCCTGTGTCACACAGAGCAACGTAACCGTTGTATTGGTCTTTTACCCTTAATAACACGACTCCAATTTCTGCGTATATGCTATGGAGCGTCTTATATCTGGTCGGTTTGGTGTCTCCTTCGAACACTCTCAGCTGGATCCTCTTCGCGCCTTCCAAGTTATCCATTATGCCCGGAGAGAGAGGACCGGTCACCCTATTCTGTGTTTTCTTGATAGTTTGATTTAAGTTTTGACCAGTATATTTTTGCCTGGGAAAAAGTATTTGTCAAGTTTTTATTTCTTTTTTGTTTACTAAATATTCTCTCCTGCCTCTTTTGGGTTTTTTTTCTGACCAGTATGGAGTTGCTGCCATGGGTAAAATGATGGGGGGACCCTCCTGAGGCATGATTCATATTAAAATTTTGTTGGGTGAGGGTCGTATCAACTCTCACTACCCAGGGTGCCTCTCCCTCTGGGGTTTTGGTTATTCAACACTGCTTTATGCGTATACAGAGACGGGAGTTGCTTTCCTATGTGGTTCTGGTCGAAACAAAAGGGCGTCCTTTTTGAACACCCTAGAGGTTACAGTGACGTCCCATTGTCTAGGATTCCTATGACCACGAGTTCCGCAGTGGGCTAGTCCTCAAGCCTCCTTTCTTTGGAACGTCAAATTATGCCTTTTCAGATGAAGGGCATAGTTTGAACGAGGCTATGCTTAGCAGCTTTTCCAACCAGACGTCGTGCCCTTGATGCAGGGGTGCTGGTGAAGTTAGCCAGACATATTAAAATATGACAGACCCATGAATCGTATTAGTCTCTTTTAGTCCCTCGTAAAGGAGTGAATTAATGATAGAATGGGTGGGGATGAATAGTAGGAGCGGATGGGTAGAGAAAGAAAGTAGAGGTGAGGGTGTCTAGCTCTCTGATGACTAAGCGAGAACGTAGGTTTCTTCCGATATATGCGACGAGAAGAGTTCAAATGAATGAAATGTCCGCGAGAGGACCAAGTGTATACGGCAAGGTTCCTTTCGATATCCTTGATGAAAAATACTTCTGATCAATGAAGTGTTTCATAAGTCAACGAATATCACGAGTTCAGATGAGTGCATGAGAGGTGAGTCGGGCGCGAGCGGTCAAGAGTGTGTAAACTGGGATCGGGTTAGGTCTTATGTCTTGAAAAACATGGGGAAAATGTTGAGTGAGAGTAAAGTGCACACTGGTTGTTAGGTGAAGTAGGGAAAGGGGATAAGTTCAAGTTTCAATTGTTGCTGGGTGACCAGCCATCGCTTTGGTTCCTTGAATGTAGTTAACTATTCATGGTGATTCATGAAGAAGGCTCTCACGCTTCTATTTTTCATCAGCTGTTCTTCTTTGTTTGTTACCTGTCTTGAAGTTATTTTTCTGGTTGATATACTAGTCATCTTTTATAAAAATCTCCACTTTAGGTGTATAGTGGTTCAAGGCTAATCCTTGTAAGTGGTTTGCCACTCCTGAAGTTCCCTCTGTCCCTCTCTCTGTCTCTGGGGTATGTCAATTTCTCTTCTCCTCTTCGTTGAAGTATACTCGTAGCTTTTAGGTTATCCTAAATCTTACAAGCCCTTTTTTGTAGAGTAGAATTTATAATTTCAGGGGCATTTTTTTCATTTATGTGTTGCAGGTTGGCTCTGTAACCTCGTTAAGGTTCAATGTGTTGGATGGTCGTCGTTCTGCATTTATATTCCTCTTCCAGAGGCGCTATTTGTGCCGTACGATGGGGTGTGGCAAGGTTCTGTATGCTGTTCGTGGTACGTACTTCCTATATGCTTCGGTTAGCACTTTTATTATTTCGTCCGTGCTCATGTCTATTAAATCCAAAGTTACCTCTGCTTGATGAGGTTGTCGGAAGTTCGCCAGTTCCTTGGTGTATACGTCAAAATTTGCATTCCTGTGACTCTTTCTTCTTGGGCAAGTTTTCTCAATTGGGTCCATAGAGAGCGTTAGTATCACCATCTCGTGGTCGCTAGTGGAGGTGGGAGTCCTCTTTCGGTTAAATTGCTGAATCAAAGTCGTGGAGATGCTAATACTATGTCACGCTTTGTTGCCTGCCTTTATCCGTAGTAAGTTAGAATATTTGGGCCAATTTCCTCTACAATGCCTCTTTTTAGTAGTATGTCCAAGTTCCGTCTGATGTTGTTTAGATCCTGGTATAATCGGATGCCCTGTTGTGAGCATTCAGGTCTCCCATAAAAAGCACTTGGTCTCTACGGCCAAAAACGTTTACAAGAAGCCGCAAGGGTCAGATATGGTTTCTTCTTTTGATTTCATATCCAACACTCCCTAAGGAGGAGTGATAGAGAAAAGAGTGAATATTTGTCAAGGTGATCAATTTGAAAGTAACGTATTGTCCGATTCAATGGCTTTTCTTTACTCTCTTCTACACCGCTTCTGGATTACTCTTGGAGTAGCGTATTTTCTGTAGATTGCTAATAGCCATTCGAAAGTAAGAAATCGACAACTGTCAACCGTCAAGCTGGGATCTGGAGATGAAATGAAAGGGAATGGGGGAGGTGAGAAACAGCGAAAGTTTCGCCATTTTAGGATGGCCGAAGGAGGGAGGTGCGGGAGATCCTTCCCCAGCCTCCTCCCCGCTACCTCTAGAGCCCTAAGCTAGTTTCGGAAGAAGCGATTACAATGCCAGCATACAGAGAGGGAGAGGAAGAGTAGAGATAGCTTTTTTTATTTGCACAAGGATCCTTCCCTAGTTGGGGGTAGCCGGATCAGACAGTAAGACAAACGCTCACTAACATACATTTTGGCCTCCAGGTCCAGAAACCTAGCCTGCCAGACTACAGCAGCAGAAGAAGGGCTACCCATTGCTAGTGTCATATTTGTCAGAGGTACACCCGATGCAATGCAAATTTCTGTGCACCTCGTCATATGGCTGTCTAAGCTCCTCGGACCAGCTAGAATCATAACGGAGTCTGTCTGATCCGAGGTATCAACCTCAAGGCTGCGTAATTTAAGAATTGTTCACAAACATTCTTCATGCATTCCTGTCTTGGCCTACGAATTTAGCACGATCCATACAGGTTCCTCTCTTTTGTACAGCATCCTTCACCCATTTATCCATCCCATAGGAGGTCTACCCCGTCCTTGCACACCACTCACACTTGATTCATACAGTCGTTTCACCAACCTTTCGTTGTTCATTCTTTCTACATGACCATACCAGCTCAACACTTTTATCGACTCTCTCATTTAATTTCACATTTAATCCCATTCTCACTCGAATGTCCTCATTCCTAATTCGATCCCATCTAGTTACACCACATATACTTCTCATACACTCCATCTCCTTTACATTCAATTTCTGACGATCACTCCCCTTCAGTCGCCAACACTCACTACTATACAAAACAGTCGGGATAACTATATTCTCATACAGAACTTTCTTTATCCCAACTCCTAAACTCCTCTCTCGCAAAACACTTTTCATAGCACCAACTGTTGAGAAACCAGCCTTCACTCTACTTTGAACATCCTCACTCACACCTTCATCCTTACTTATCACACAACCAAGGTATTTAAAGGATTCTACCTCCTCCATCACTTCATCGTTCAGCATAATTTCCATTGCTGCCGTTTCATCTCGACTACACAACATAACCTTACTCTTTCCAACATTTACCTTTAATTTACGTATTTTGCATACTATGCCAAACTCCGTAACAAGTCTCTGTAACTTCTCCTGTAAGTCAGCAAACAATGCAGTATCGAGCAACCAATGCAGCTTGGAATTTAGGAGTAGATTTGACAGGGGACCTAGGTGGTTGGTGGACCTACATTTCTACGTGATCCAACCACGGTGTGTATTACATCTTTGCCTATTCATTACTTTACTATTGTGTCCTCTTCCCACGTATAAATTGTTCTGCCCGTAATCTGAGGTCAGATGGAAAATTTTAGGGAGAAAAGGAAAGAAGGTTGCATGGAGGTCATGCTAATCTGTTTCACTTTTGTAGTATGGTACAGTTTGAAAAAAGATAGTTTAGTGAGTTGCTTGTATTTTATATGCTGTGTTTAGGCGTTCAAACTGTTGTTTTAATTCTCTCTACTGCTGGCTTAGTTTTCTCATAACTATATTTTCCTTGTTTATTTTTTGTAACAATGTCATACATTATACATATTTAAATAACTGTTAAAATGTTTATGTTAACTTACGCTTCTTTATTCTTACTTTTCTAAACTTTTTATGTGTAGATTTCTTCCTCTTACTGGTCGATCTTTGATATATAGGTGGGGAAGAGGTGGTGTGATCTCCCCTCCTTTCCCTGTCATATCAATGCTGTGATCTACTCTCCTATTTTATATTAGGGTTTTCTATTAATTTCTTTGTTCATCGGTTTCATTTCAGCTTCTCTGTGAATGTCGCGGTGTTTTCTCATTTCTTTTCTTTTTCTGTGTGTGATAATTAATGTTGCCTTGCTTTGAATTCTTTGCAATTTAATAATGTTTGTGTTCGAGATGGTGTACATAAGGATAACTGGATATACCTTTGTTGACCTGTTACGAGTGTAACAGGATTTTCGACATACACGGAAAGTTCTTCTTTTTTACCTGAAGCCAACCAGTCTATTATTCCATAAGTTGTTTTCTGTTAGATATTCATTCAGTCGTTGGCAGAACTTTTTCGTATACCTTCCGATGAAGTCGAGGAAGGATATAGGTCTGTAGTTTTCGACATCAGAAAGAGGTTTTCCAGACTTCGGAATGAATATCCTTTTTGCTATCTTTGCTATCTCGTGTTTAGGCAAGCATTAAATACATTCTTTTGCTCCTCGAGTATATTATTTGGAACTCTTATGTAGTTCTTTATGGTGAGGCCCAGTTTTCTTGGCGCTTTTTTTTTAAAATTTGAGATAATATTTCTTATCTTTTGGTGGTAATTTGGGCGTTAATTCTCTCGATGGCATATATTTCCTCTTCAGCGTAGTAATGCGGATAATATTTCCGTGTCTTTAATATTTGTTTTTTCTTTGCATTTATTGTTTTCCATTAGTTTCATTTTCTTAAAAGTTTCTCTGGGCGTTAGCTCGTTATTTTGAAAGGCTGTGTCCCAGTATTCCATTTTGTTTATCAGCTATATCTATTAATAGTTCTCTCGTTTAATAATATTATTTCCGTATTTTTTTGCTTTCATCTCTGGGGTCCATTTAAAGAATTTAATTGTTTTATAAGCGGTTCTGAGCATTTCATTGTTGTCTGCTGTATTCCTTATTCTGTTAAGTTCGTCTCGATATCTTCAAGTTTTGCTTCATTGAGTCCGTTTGGCACGCATCCTTCTAATTCCTGTTTATACTTTAGCTCTGTGGTATCCCTTCCATTTTTTTCGGGTATCTGGACTGGTTGTTGGTCAATAGATTGTAGCGTTGCTGTATGATCTCTACAGAGAACATCTACAGGTTCGATGTGATAGTTGAATGGTAGATTTTTATTTGCAAGGATATGTCTGGTGCTGTTGATGTTTCATTTCTGATGAATGTTGGGAAGTCCGGTCACAGTCGACTGACTATCGTCTATCTATTAGGGCTTGTAGATCCGTTCCTGTTAATTGTTTCTTCTGTAACCTATATCTTGCATTTAAATCGCAGATAAATAAGATTGTTTTCTATTATTAAATATTCTTACAAAGTTATTTACTGGACGATTTGGGCGCTGGAACGCCCAATTCTTATCTCAATGGTGAGGAAGATTCGGTTATTCCTTGGTGTGTCCTGGAGTCCAGTCCTCTTTTAATAGCTATGGCTGCATCGTCGGGATGTTCATCTGAATGGCTGATGGCTATTACCTCGTAGTTGCAAATCTAACTTTAAGATTTACCCCGTATTCAGAGATTAGTATTAAATCTGGATCGATTTATATATAACTGTTTCCATTTACCCTTTCTTTATTTTTCCAAACATTGTATTTATCTGTAATATTTGTAGCTTTCTTCCTTCCATGATCGCTGTTTTTCCTTAGCATTTGTTATTTTTGAGAGGAGAGTGTGGTTTACTGTGGTTCCTAAACGGTACTTTTTCCTCAGTTCTTGCTGAAATTTGTTTTTTCGCATTTAGAGCTAGATGGAGCATGCATTGTCTTTTTATGTTTGGGGTATTTCGTTTGCTTTCTCGTCCTTCTTCGATAGTTAATTCATCTAAGCTGTTCTCAGTTTCAGTTTCCTCACTTTCTGCTTCCCCTTTTTCCTCGGTTCTGTTCTTTTTCTTTTGTTTTTTCAATAATAAGTGTTTTTTTTGTTTCTTCCAAGATCTTTATGTTGAAGATAGCAGATGAATCTACTTCTTTCGAAAACTTCATCGGCTCGAGACTGTTTTCCTTTAGCACTGACTTTAATGTTATCGCGTATGTACCTGGTTGTGAAATATTCATAACGTGCGAGTGTAAAATGCACGTTAGGATTTGTACGTTAAAGGTTCCGTCGATGTTCATATGTGTCCTGGTTTGGCTGGTGTTCTTTGCTGGTATTGTTGCGTAAGGGCTCTTGTTAGCTTCTTTCCTCACTTGGACCTCTAATTATTTATCGTCTTTTCGGGCATGACATAGCCATTGTTATGTGGCTACTACATTCGAACAGATTTCTTTATCTTCGGTAGGGCAGTTAACGGTTGTGTGGTCTTCTTCCACTTCTTCACATCTGTATATTTATATATTGGTCTTTTTGTAGGTTCGTTTCCGATATTCTCATGTTGTACACAAGTCAGATCTTTTCAATAGCTTTGGTCGCGATCTCATTCGATTCATACACGATTTTAAAGAAGTGTATGTGTTCCCTAAATTTATGACATCATGACTTTTCAGCTATGGTTGTTGAGCTTGTAGTTCTTGTTTCAAATCATCCGGTGCGTGTTCGCCTACCCAGGATTCGACCTTCGGGCACACAATGCTTTGGTTGGCTACAATCTGGATTGGGGGAGATCTCTGGCTTCTGAGTCGATTTTCTATAGGCCGATGCTTCAAGCAGATGAGAGCAGTAATTCGACTTGGTTGTTATCTGTGCATATGACAAAGAATCCTTTCAGATGTTTAATGCACTTAATTAAGGCGATCTGAACGTCTTGGAAAATACTTTGAGCGACATCTTGGGGTTTCCGTTTCCCTCCTTTTAATATTAGATGAAGTGGTAGTCTCTTAGTAACATTGGCTGGTCCATTTTCCTATCTCATAGCCCCCGGTGGGGGAATATCCTTATGAACTTTGGCGGAAATTAGTATACCAGCTCAACTATTGACAGAAGCCCTAACCACCCTAACTAAATTGGCCAAACTTTAAAAGCGGTGCTGCAGTCAGTTTTGGGGTCGTCACCTCTAACTGAGCTCCTTCTCTGGCTCCCTAACGTGGTCTCCTTCAGGAGTTCACTACTCCCTACTACTGACCGCTTCTGGAACCTTGCTGATGGTCAGGTTATGTTGTGCTAGATTGCAGTACAGTAAGAGATTGCGAGAGATATAAAAAAAGTGTAAGAAAAGAAAAGTCTGAGGAGATCACCTCTTTGGGGAGTTACTCCGTGAATCGGAAACAGGAGAAATCTCTAATCAGTCCAATGCAGGCATACATTTCTTCTTTATTTGGCGTATCTTCTTTAGTCAAATAAAGAGGATTCGGCCTTTCTTGTATGTTTTTTTAAAGAAAAATGCTTTCCCTTTAAAAATCACGTTTTCGTCTCTTGTCCTTGTCCTTTCATACTTTACCAGTAGGTTGCTTTACCAGAGCATAATACGGTTAAAAGCAATCGGGTTATCGAATCGAATGTGAATAGAAAGAACAGAAGAGGGATCCCAGTGGAAGACCGCGATAAATCGTGTGGAATGAAAGGAAAAGGTTCGAAAAAAACTTTAGACGGTATAGGAAGAGATTAAAAGTCAGTGGTTAGACACCGATTGGTGGTTTTATTGTGTATGTAGGTAGTGGCATTGGGTGCGACAGGGGTGAGTGGGAGGATGGCGGGTGGGAGGAGAGGTGCGTGTTTATGGAAACGCCCTGTTCATGCTACTGTTATCTTATGTGTGGATAGGTATTGGCTGAGGGTGGTCGAGGGTTGCAGGCTGACTTAATGCCATCTTTTGCGTTTCGATTCTTCTTTGTTTTTCTTTTGTTTTTGTGAGGGGGTGGGGGCTCTTTCTCTTTTTTTTACTTCTAGTTTATTTATTTCTGTTTTGGTTTCTGTTTTAGTTCTTGTGATTAATTAATCACTTCCTTTGTACTTTTGTAACTTCTGTTACATTTCTTTTTTGTGGTTTAACATCAATTTTACGTGAAGATAGGATTAATTTCTTCCAACGAGCAAATTCTTCCGCTCGGAATTTGAACTCATCTGATGACAATATGTTTCCTCGGTTGTGGGATGTTGATGTTGTTGACGAGTGTTAGGAGTATTTGTTCTTGCACTTTTTCCAGTGTATTCCTCATTAGCTCCTAGAGTTCCATATTGAGTGGCTCTGGCCATGCTCTTTCATGCAGCAGCTATTAGTAGGGTGATCTTATTCTGTATTCTCTGCATTAACCTCAAAGAGGTACAGCTTGCCGCCTGCGTTACTTCTGCTGGGTACATCAATGTTCAGCGCACCAGTAGAGTGTTTAGCTTCCTTTTATTTTTGGCGTTGAGGCTTCGGAATCTGTTTAGCTTCCTCAGCTCTCTTTTGAATAGGGAGAGACTGCTGTCAATGTGGACCTTATGCCTTATCGCAGTAATACGGTTCACTGAAAGGATCTAGAATTTCTGGCGGCTAGTTTTTATCTTACACTTTTCTCGTACCTGTTGATGTTGGCAATTTCGGTAGCCTCTCTCTAGCCTGTATTCCTGCGTTCCTATCGGAACTGTGGGTGATTTGTGTAATATCCTCTTCGAATTGCAGATATATCATATTTTCCCGTACTGGAGTAGGCAGGTCCAGTGTGTACACGAGGTCCAGCAGCGGACATAGAGAGCTACTCTGTGGAACCCCCGGCTCGCTTTCGAGAATTCGGGTCCTCTGTAGCCCTTGATCATTATTTGATATCTACTCTCCATGATGTAATCACAGAGGGTTCTTTTCTTGACTGAATTTAGCTGGAGGTTTAAGATATTATATTGAAGTTCTTATCAAAGGCCTTCTGCACATCTCATAATAACCTACCTACCTTCAGCTATGCAGTGCGCGAGTTTTCTGTTAGAAGGGGGAGGGCCGTAACCGTCTCTCGTTTTTTTCGCAACCCGTGCTGTTGATTGTTGTGGGCTTCCAGCTCAGCTAGCTAGCTGGTCTTTAAACCGATTTGCCAGAAGCTTTCTGTAAAATTTACCAACGAACTCTAGGAGAGATAACAGCCTGTAGTTCACCAGTTGATTTAGGGGTTTGTTCCCATTAGGTATAAGGATGACTTTGGCCATCCTTAGACCGTTAGGGAAGTAGCCTGTATTCAGGGAAGTATTGTAGATATTGGTGTTTCAAAGAATGATCTGCTAGGGGGCATACACTAGGTTATTTTTGGTGATGCCTGTCCAGCCTGTTGCCTTTTGTTCGAAGGATTTAACAATTGTTATGACCTCTTCTATTGTTATTCGTCAGTTACGATCTGTCATCTCTCTCCTTTCGTTGACAAAAGGTTATGTGTGCGTCTTCTATCAGTTGTCCCTCGAACTCCTGGTCCAACTTTTCATCGTCCTATGGCGTTATCGAGATGATTTCTTTCCAGAATGTTCTGAATCTCTCTTCTAGAACCTCCGGACTCTCTATGTACTACCCGTTCACCTTTATCCGGATATTTTTCTTCTTAGCAGTCCTTAACTCGCTGTCTACTCTGGATATTCGATTGTCCTAGATCTCAGCTTGTTGAACTTCATATCCTGCCTAAGTTCAGCACTCAGGCGCTCTACTCTAACAGCAAGCTTCTTTCCCGCCTTGGACCTGTTATTCTAACATCCTCGTACACTTCCTTGTACACACGAGCAATCTCTTTCATCCCTTCGGTCAATCTAGGTTACGGTTGGAAGATGTACCCTGTTTTAGGTACACACTCGCGGTCTACTTCTATGATAGAAGCAATTATCCTCTCAAACCTCCGCGTCAATCTCCTCCAACGTTTCTTGACTTTGATCAGCTGACACGTTTCTACTGAGAAATCGTCTGTAACGTTCCCAGTTGGCCGCGGAGTATCTTTTACGAAGAGCGACTGGAAGTTTCATTGGTGCGAGTGAGATTGTTGTCGGTATTACTATGTGGTTACTGGGTACTTACTGTTGGGCCAGGTTCACTATTAGTAATTGCAGGGGATTCCGGCCCTATCCTAAGGATGACTCTTCTTTCCATAATAATTTCCAGTTTCGACCTCTTTTGTTCGTGTTATCATAGTCGGCTGTTGGTATCTGGCATTGAGGTCTCCCTCTAAGAATGCCAGTCTGCGATGCCCAAAACGGCAGGTAGAAATTCTTGATAGTTAGGTACGCTCGTTGAGGGTGCTGCTATGGTGCTGCTATTTCTATTGCTCCCAACGTTGAACTGGTTTTGGAATGCTCGCTTCCCTTTAATATGGCACCCGTTGTTAGGGCTCACCTTTGATTCTGACTAGTCTGTTGTCTCTATCTTTGTTTTTTCATTCCTTTCCTTTGTTTCTTTCTTTGCCTGAGGCTCAAATGCCTTATTGGCTGTTTCCTCACGTTCCTTCTTTGCTTCTATCCTGATGTCTGGTCTTTTGGTTTGTAGTTATGTCCTGGTCCCGTCTTCCTCGCATTTTCCCGTTTGTTTTGTAGTAGGCAAGGGACCATCTACAGTTGCAGGACATCACCTGGTGTAGGTTGTCTGGGGACCACCTTTCTCTTATACTGTTGTTTTCCAACATCAGTTTGAGCTCAGTGGTGAATGTTCCTGGTTGCTTAATGTTCCTAACATGTACATATAGTACGCAGGTCAGGATTTTAGTAGTTTTCATTTTGTATCTTTTTATACGTATTTTTTGTTTCCGTATCTGTGTGGTCTCCTTTTGCTTTCTATCATGGTTCTTTTTCTTTATATTTTTGGTAGGAAAGACCATGCTCATTGTTCGGTAACCCTGCCCACAGTTAGCGCACTTCTCAAAGGTGTCATTACATTCCTTGTAATGGTGTCCTGTTTCGCTGCATTTGGGACACGTTTCCTTAGGCTCCATACAGTCTTTGGTTACGTGCTGTTTCATTTTGTAGCAGCAAAAGCAAACCTGGATGGGTGTAAATTCTTTTCTTTCAATTTGCCCACCTTTTACTTTCGCATGGAGTATGAAGAGACCGCGCTTATTTGCCTTTTAATCAAGGAGGTATTCAGGAAGATCACCTCGAAAACGTAATAATAATCGCAATTGTCACTCATGTGTCTAAATTTAATGGCTTTTGAGACTTTGGCCCACTTCTGCCCTTGCCCGATCTCTTCTCGTATCTCCTCTTTGCTATGCTGGCCTATAGATGGATCGTGCCTCCTGAATACCACGCCCCCGTGGGCCAGGATTTACGAAGGAATGGTTAGTTGCAGACCGATTCTACAGAGGATATCAGCCGCATCCTTTTTGGTAATAGTCTCGACGTACTTCTCTTTTTTTGCAAGTTAAGACGTATCCCGTGGCCACATATGGCAGTCTTAGCATGGCAATGTTAAGTATATCATACATTATTTCGAATACTCTATTTCTGCTTAGCATGTTGTGACTGCTGATCGCGCATAGCGGGATCATTTTTGTGCTGTCCAAGCCATCTCTTCCCGAGAGTGGCCCATCGGTGTTGATGTACCCTATCAAGCTCTTAATCCTGGGTTATTGGTGTCGTTTTGCATAAAGTAATATTTGACAATCCTTTTAATAGGGGCGTTGTAAATTTTGCCGTAACTTAAAATTATCTTGAATTTAACCCCCTCTTCGTTGCAAATATGCTTCCTTGAAAGTGGATTACCAAATTGAATAGGTGAATGATGAGGCGCGAACAAAATGAGGTCCACTTGACCTGTGAATAGGGACGCAATTTTTGTTGTTGGTTCACGCGGAATCAACCATCGCTAACCTGGGGTGCCATCCTTTGAGGGTTTGGATATCAGAAAGGCTTCTGAGATACACAGGGAAAGGTGTTACTTACCTCTGTGGTCATAACTTGATCCCCTGGGTATAGGAAGTGGGGTTGGAACCCCCTCCCCGGGCTAAGCTTTTGCCCCTTAAATGGGTGCCTCTGGTGCTGGGTTCCACAGTAAGCTAGTCCGCAAACCTGCTTTCCCCGGCGCCTCCAATTTAGCATTTCACATAGAGTGGCATAGGTAACGACACTCGAGTGTCATCACTCCGTTGAGGGGTTTGTGGTGGGTGGGGTAGGTAGACATAAAATCGCTTATGCGGTTCCTCCAAAGTAATATATTATTTTTAAATCCATGTAAGGACAAGTGAATAAATTCACGTTTTTCTGCAACTTTCCCTCGCCAAACTTCCTTTACCGGTGAAATATTTCTTGAGAGTTAACGCTGTTACTTCAAATATGACTGACCATTCATCAATCGGAAATGAAAATGAACTGAAAATGAAAGGAAATGTGGAAGGTGAGAGACAGTGAATATCTGGGATTTTGTGTTTTTTTATTAAATGTGGAGAAAGAAGAGGCGGAGGCCTGCGCACAACTTGCTATTGGAGAAACTTCCCCCCTCCTGCTCCTCCCTCAGCTCAGGTGAACTGAGGAGGACGTGCTTGTTAAGGTTTTTCGGAGAAATTTTTCCTAGAAGGTTTTAGTAAGAGAGATAAAACAAAATAATAGAGGTAAAATTTAGTGAGGAGCCAAGATGAGTAACCTCGGTAGTCAGATAATAAAGGAATACCCATGCTCAAAGGACATGGGTATGCTTCTGATTCATGTGGATTTCGAACTACCATACTGCATTTTCTCTTCACTTCTTCTTTTTTCACGCTCATAGTCCCCATGTTCCTCTAGTTAGTACTGATCTGGAGATCCGACTATTCTCTTGCACCTATTTGTTGCTTTGTATATTATGTATTATTTTTATATGTTTAATACTGTTTCCTTATTTAGTTGTTATTTTGTCCTGTTAGATATCTGTTGCGGTTGTCATAAGTCTGTTATCTTCAACGTGTATATTCCATATTGTGCTTCATGTTCGGTTATTTAATCGAGTTCTCATTCTTCGGTTGTCATAATTAGGTTCTCATAATTCGGTTGTCATAATTAGGTTCTCATAATTCGGTTTTTGTTCCTGTAAATTATATTGGTTAATTTTCTTGTTTTCAGTGTTTATTTGTTTTTTTTATTATTCTTAGTGGTTGTCACAAAGTGGGATCAGGTGACATGCCCAGATTCTTTAAACCAAAAAGTTTATAGCCAAGGATAGAAGACGCGTCGACTTAGGACAAAACTTTATTTACAAAAAGGGATATAATGAAAAAAAGGGATCTGTTCTAGGTTGAGTTTCGTTCCTGAAGGAATTAGTATTGCCCAAAATTAGGAAATTTACGGGCTAAATTGTTAACTTAATTGCTAACTTAAATCTTACGAGTAGCTACGACAATTACCTATTATGATTCCAAATAGTCATATATCCTTCCCTCAAACTAATAAATAAATACCTACAGATGTACCGCAAACTCAAAAATGATATCTATATACATATATGCACATATAATATTCCTATCTATATGAGACCATGGAGAAAGAAGGTTGAGCCACAAAGGGAAGCACTCTACGGTAACGTGCCCACAATGCACCAACGCGCAATGACCGACCATATATATATATATATATATATATATATATATATATATATATATAATTTAACAGCGAAGGCAAGGGCGCAGAAGATGCTTAGGTACATATATTTATTGCAATTTTTGAGAACGACGTTTCGGGCAACATGCCCATCTTCAGGTTCTAAGAGTTAAAAGATACACAATAAGAGAAACAAAAAGTTGATAAAAAGTAATTTAAAAAAAAAACGAAAGAGATAACATAAGAACTAAAATCAATCAAATGAGTGATGACCTATTTTATGAAAAAAAACAACTAAAAAGATAAACAGGCAATTAAAAATATAATTAATAACTCAATTCAAGTAAAGGAAAAACACAGTGAGTAAAAGGACAAAAAAATTTAAAAACTGAATGTATAATGTAAAATAAATACTAATATGAATCAAAGCGGTAACAATTTAAATAGTTTAAGATTGTGGAAGTCAATACCAAACCTACTATTTATACTTTGAAAAATTTCTTCATGATATTAGTAAATTACCCATTAACTACAATTTTAATCGATTCAAATCCGAATTTTTCGAAATTACCAATGAATTTTACCACAAACTAAAGAAATTAAAACACTTCTCCTTCATTTTTTGAAAAACTGACATTAAAGCACTAAAAAATCTTTCCAACAACCCCGATATTGTTGTTACCAAGCCTGGCAAAGGCAATGGAGTCGTTTTGTAAAATAAAATCGATTACATATACAAAATGGAATTGATCCTTTCAGATCATACCAAATTTAAACAACTTTCGGAACCTACTTCAAAATTAGTTTTAAAATTAGAAGATAAGGTTAATAGAGTTCTTTTGAATCTAAATCCAATAACGTTATTGATCAACCAACTTATGATTCTTTACACTCCAGTGGTTCCACTTAGACTAATTTTAGCTTCTTACTCTCTTGCTACATATAAATCTCTAAATATGTGTCCAATTTAATTTCCGAATTAACTACCGGACAATATACCTTAAAAAAATAGTTTTTCTCTCTCTAATGAATTAAAAGCACTTAATTTTTCTCCCTCAAAAATCCTATTTAGTTATAAGTTCAGAAGATTGTTCGGCCTTTTGAGGGTCACCAGTTATGATGGGGGGGGGGGTCTTTCTTATATTTAATTATTTTTTGACTGAAGTGCCCCTTGAAATATTTGTCTTGCATTTATCTAACTTAATATTCTAGTTGGCTGGGTTAATTCTTGATCTTCTATTTCTTTAAGTATCTTCCTTTTAACGACGATGTGAAGCTTCCTTCCAATTCTGATGACGTGATGACTTCTTGACGATTTGATGAGTTGAGACGAGTTAGCCCTTGAAAGTCGATTTCCTTGAGTTCCGTTTTCTTTGAGCGCGGTTTTCTCTTGAGTTGATTTCTTGAGTTGTCCTTAAAGCGTTTTTCGTGGTCTCCGTTTTCTTCGAGAATTTTCTTTGAAAAAATTGTGTACTTTGGGGTTCGATCTTGGGTCTTTTGAATCCCGAGGCTAGCACTCTACCATTACGCTACGGCGAAGTCCGTGTTGACTTGGTAATTTAATGGGCTATTTATATTCTCGCTTTGGAAGGAAGTTTTTCTCTTATACATCTTCGCACCCCTACACAGGTCCCTCTCTACCTTCCAGCAGCCCAGAGCGAACGGCGTTCTGCTACAGCGTGTGAGGCTGGGCTACTCCACGCGGGAAGAGCTGCACGCTGACTTTGTGGCAGGGAGGTGCGAACACTGCGGCGGCCGCTCCCGGCGCCCACTGGTGCACTACCTCTTCTCCTGCCCAGCCACCGCCCGCCTCAGGCCAGAGCGAGCGCCAGCCCCTTCCCCTGTAAGAGGCGCCCTACTCAGGGCGCGAGAGGCAAGAGCCGCCCAGGTGGTCCGCCACACCCCCAACAAACGAGCTGCTGGAGGTGCTGAGAACAGCACCCCCTCCACGCTGCTCGCCACCCGTCGCCCAGCCGGGCGACGGGTGGTGAAGACCGCCGCCACTCACTTGCAGCAGATAAGACACGCGTGGGACGCTTCACCACGTATCATACTATTACTGTATTTGTATTGGATTATTTTTGTATTTATATTAAGATTATGTATAAATGTACGCTATTGCACAATAAACCTATACAATCAAAAATTAATTGCTTAAAAATATTTCTTCCATACTAAATTTCACATCACCTTCGTTAAACCCATTCTCTATAGGAAGTTTCTTCTCATCAAAGGAGAGGATTTCTCTCGAGATGAACAGCCACATCGTATATCTTTATTCTTGTCTTTGTTGTTTGCAAGGAACTTACATCGGCAGTACTGTTCGCTCGTTATATGAGAGGTTTTGTTCCCATATGGTAATTAGCCACCGCACTGGCAAAATCCTGTCTAGGAAGGAGGTTTCTTCTATCAGAGACCACACTATACAGTGCAAAACTGATTGTTCGATCAACAATTTTAAAATTATAGGCCGTAACACTAATGAATATAGCCTCCGAATATTAGAATCTCTTCTTATAAAAGTCAAATCTCCCACCCTCAACCACGATGATTCTTCTGTCCCCCTTCTAATTACTTAATTATATATTCCTGGTGTTTTTACCAACCTATTCCCCTACACCAAACAACCACCTAACATAAATCCTAGTTTTCCTTTATCTTTCTCACTACTTAATTTCTCATTCTGGTCTCTATCTCCAACTCCGTTTGCTAAGTACTTCATTCTTAATTTGTTTAGTTAATATTTTTAACACTTTAATTTTTCTTTTACTTCATACCTTTCATTGACTTCCACCATCTTACACTATTTAAATTGTCACCCCTTTGATTCATATTAGTATTCATTTTAAATTATATATTCAGTTTTTAAATTTTTTGTCATTTTACTCACTGTTTTCTTAGTTTACTTGAATTGAGTTATTAATTATATTTTTAATTGACTGTTTACCTTTTTAGTTGTTTTTTTTCATAAAATTGTTTATCACTCATTTGATTCATTTTAGTTCTTATGTTATCTCTTTCGGTTTTTGTTTTGTTTTTTTAAATTACTTTTTATTTACTTTTTGTTTGTCTTATTGTGTATCTTTTAACTCTTAGAACCTGAATATGGGCATGTTGCCCGAAACGTTGTTCTCAAAATTGCACAGGTGAAGTTGGACTTTGAGAGTCCGTCTTGTCTTAGCGCAGTGGTTCTCAACCTTTTTCACTCGATTTCCCCCTTCTTGAATTTTTAACATCTTTGTGTCTCCCCTTCATTTTTCTCCCCAAACCACGACGCCCCAAAAGGTAAAAAATTGTGTATGTGAAGAGAACACCTTTGCTCTATTGTTTGTTGCAAAGTTGACAATGATAATTATTTTATATTTTGATAGATTTTTGTGATAAACTTCTTAAAAGTTCAATTAAAGTATTTTTCATATCAAAATCCAAAGTATTTGTATTTAACCTCACAGAGATTGTAAAACGCCTCAATGAGAAGGCTGACATTGTTTCCTTTTACTCAGTTGACGAATCCGAGATTATGTCACTACCAATGCACATCTCATGTCGGGGACCACATCCAGTCGGTTCAGGTTCTTATTTTTGATATGTTGAAGGGTGGAGAAACCAGACTCATAAATAGGTAGTTGAAAAGAGGAAGAGAATTTGAAGTGTAATCTAACCAACATTTGGATATGACTGATACATTGAACACCGGAATACATTCAGACATCTTTCTTCAAAGAGATCTTTGGCACTAGAATAAGTTTTAAGGTCAAGAAATTCGTCCTAAACATCATTGGGAATAGTAGTAATATCAAGCTTGCCAGTGAATAAATTTCTCACGAACTTCTCTTCTTCCTCCTCGAATTAGTTCACTTCTAAGGATTTCAGATGCTGAGTAATTTCAGTTTTAATTAATGGGTCAAGCAGACGATCATTTTTATTCTCGTCAAGGGCAGTTGAAAGGCCTTTGAACATGGCAACATTGCTGGCACCGACTTTCCTTGGCCACTTCTGGAGCTTGCAAGAAATGCAAAAAAAAAGCCATAAGGTGAAACACATTTCTTCCCTTGCCCTCTATCTTGAGATTTAATCTATTTAGCTGTTCAAATATATCTGCTAAGCATGCAAAGTGTAGCTCCCACAAAATCTCATTAAATTACCTCAAGAGTTCAGCTTTCCCTTGCTATATAAGTTTCGTCTGCAATTGGAATTTTGGTGTACTTAAGGCCTCTTTTGATTGGTATAGCCACATTGGCTATTCTTTCTCCTTTTGGGTTGTTTGTTATGACTGTATAGTTGTATATTTTTAATTTATTATCTTTGTTAATTATTCCATGTTCCGAGTTGAGTACAATATCTGGATCGATCTATTTGATGCTGTTACCAAGTATTCTTCCTTTACAGATCCTTCCGTTTGTATTTACTTGCAGAATACATATAGGGTGACCCCCCCAAAACGGGCTTTGCATACACTTTTTGTGATATATTCTTAATTCATTCACTAATCACCTATACTTTTCAGGACATGACAGAAGCAACGCCTGTGAACACAATTAGATCTCAATGGGAGCTCCAGCAAAGAATACATATACTGCGTTAAACATTACTACAAGACAGGCTCGTTCAAGAAAGTGCAGACCACTTTCGTGCATCAGTTCGAATGTGAAAAAGCCCCCTCCAAGAGAAGAATTCAGGACTAGGTGGACCACTTCGAGAACTATGGGACAGTGGGGAACCTCAATACAGCCAGTGACAACCGTCAAAGCCATTTTTGATGCCCCAGGAAGCGTAGAGCTGAGCTGGTCGAGAACGTGAGAGAGTCAGTTCAGCAGAATCCAAAACGCTCTGTGCGCAAGTGAAGTCAGCCCCTCGGAATATCCCGTGAGACTTGCATGAGAATGCTAGTAATGGATGTAAAAGCCTGCCCTACATAATGCAGAGGAAACCAACCCTTACAGCCTCAGACAAGGAGCAGAAAAATGCTATAGCAGTCAAGATACTGGAGAAGATTCAGGATACCCCAATTTTCCTTAACCTCCTTTGGACCTCAGATAAAGCTCACTTCCATCTTTAAGCAAAGGTAAATTCGAAGATAAATGTCTTCTGGGGGACCGCCAGACCAAATGAGGTAGCCACCAAACCACTACACTCTACAAAATACACGGTATGGACTGCAATCTCAGCCAGAGGTATCATCGGACCATTCTTCTTGGGGGAATCTGGCGCAACAGTGAGAGTCACCAAGGAGCGGTATGTCGAGGTCCTCAAAGCCTTCAAGAGGGAGCTGCAGATCCTGTTCCCGTCGCTTATGGGGAAGTTCTGGTTCCAGCAAGATGGAGCAAGCTCTCACACCTCAAACCTGTCCCGAGATTGGCTGAAAGAGAACTTTGGTGGCCGTGTGATCAGTCTTAAGACTGATTTTGAGTGGGCACCTCACAACCCAGACCTTAGCCTTCCAGATTTCTTCCTCTGGGGGGCTACCTTAAAGACAGAGTGTACGCAGGGAGACCCAGGACCGTCACGGAACTTAAGAAGGCCATCAGGAAGGAGATCACAGCCATTAGTCGGTCGGTTGGTAAGGACGTCATGGACAACTTTGTGCTGCGCCTCAAGAAATGCACAGAGCTAAATGGAGGTCATCTCGAGGACGTGCTCTAGAATTAAGAAGAAAAGTCCAAAGACTCTCATGTTTTGATATGATGTTTTTAAACAAAATAAACTAGTTATCACCAAAGTTTCATTCAATCCTTGCAGAAAATTAAGAAATGAGACCTATCGAAAGTTTAAGCCGTTTATTGGCGGTCACCCTGTATGTAGTTTTCTATATCTTCCGCTTCCTATTTATGATTTGAGTTCAGTAAGAGTTCTTTGTTAAGGTCATAATTTTAATATTCTTTATTGGCGGTTTTGTCGCGTAGCTCTCCTTCCTCTCAGGACAGTGATTAAATTTTCCGTTTTTGGCTTGTTCGTGGGCGGGAAGCATTTGAGAGAGTTGCGACATCACTTAGGTATACTCTAATTCTACCTTCCCTCAATAGTTTTTCAACTTGTTTTTCATTCTTGGTACTATTGCCCATTTGTACTTATCTTGTTTGAGTACTTGGACAATATCTGCTTGCTTTATTTTCTTATTTAGGTCCATTTTTGAGTGTTGTTCTTCCCTCGTTTATCTTGAGAATGTGCCAGTTTTTTTGTTTGTTTGATTTTTCCGTATTCGTTTTTTTCTTCTGGACTTCCCTTGCTAGGTACTTTCGCTTTTTTAATTATGTCCAGTCTTAATATATCTGAAGATTCAAGGTTCGCTGGGAAACCACATTTCTTTAATTCACTAGTAGGTGATTTAGTGTATGTGAGAACGCACCCGGTTAACCTATATTGGCCAGGTGTGCATAGCGTATGCATAGTCGAGGGTCTGAGCCTACTCCTTGAGGTATGGTAATATTTGTTTTCTCTTCTTTCATCTCATTTATTGTTGGCTTTGCCACTCCTGCATAAATGACATTTTGCACACTTTGATTTGCCTGAGTTTGCTTTCTTTCTTTTCTTTTTATGATTGACTTCATATTTCGGAAAGTTCATTGCTAAGGTACGATGTGTTTCTTCCCAATTGAGGCATTTTTTGTGGTTGAAGTATATTCCCTCTATCCATGTTCACCTGAGCATTCAGAACATCTTTTCTGAGTCAATATGAAGTTTCTTGTGGTATCATCTTCTAGTGCATAACAATTGTATCACATTTGAATATTGATACATTTTTCTTTTTCTATATTTTCCGCCGGAATTCTCCTGTTGAAGGCGAGTAGTCCATTTGTAGCTCCTTATTTGCCATTTCACTATTCGTGCACACCACCTTGAATACGCGAATGTTTTGTCTAAATTTTACTATTTGGTGCACTTTAATTCCTTGATGGCTGTTGGCGATTTGGTGCAATCTGACGTATAGCGGCGCTTCTTGCAGGGGGGAAGGGGGAGGGATCGAATTGTAGGCGGTGTAAACTTAAGTGCCACTCCATGTAATGCTCTTCCTTATCTGATGAAGAACTCATATCAGGGGGGCGGAGCAAAAGAGGTTGTATGGCTTTAAGCTTTACAATATTTGCTAAGATGGTTCTCCCATCTCAATTTTAATGGGTTTTTTTAATACAAAACTTATATGATAGGAGATAGGGCGTATCACTAGAGTTGTTTACCAATAGAAAGTTACTAATTTAATGGGCTTTTCAATCATGTATTGGGTGGAACGATTTATTACAGATTTTGAAGTGTTTACCAATGCTACCCTATAATGATAGATCGCTTTTCAACATTATCAGCCGATTATCTACTTTTAAGACTATTGGGCGAGCAGGCCCTCCTTCACGGTCTTGAAAAGCACATGACGTCAAACATGAAAGGATTTAACATCTTATACAAAATTCTGAAGTATTTTTTTCAGAGAAATATTTAAGAGAGGGAAATTTGTTAGCAATGTTGTTAATTTGCTGCTTACAGGGCGCGTTCTTTGCTAGGATGTCTATCAATAGATCTATCTATCTATCTATTACTACCACCAATATCCCCCCCCTCTCTCTCTCTCTCTCTCTCTTTCTCTCTCTCTCTTACAGCACGCGTTCTTTGCTGTGATATCTATCAATAGATGTATCTATCTATCTATCTATCTATCCCTACCCCCACTCTATTTCTCTCTATCTTTATATATATATATATATATATATATATATATATATATATATATATATATATATATAAAATATATATATATATATATATATATATATATATATATATATATATATATATATATATATATATATATATATATATATATATATATATATAAAGAATGGACTGGAAATTCATACTAGTTTATTCGTCCACTTTAAATTTGTTTTAAAAATATTCAAAAATTTATATAATATATATATATATATATATATATATATATATATATATATATATATATATATATATATATATATATATATATATATATATATATATATATATATATATATATATAAATATATATTTATATAAATTTTTGAATATTTTTAAAACAAATTTAAAGTGGACGAGTAAACTAGTATGAATTTCCAGTCCATTCTTTACCCCCCCCCCCTCCTCACCCTACCTTTCCCCCTGGTCACCTATCCCCCTCCCTCTTGCGCCTTTCCTTCTCCCCATCTCCCTCTCCCTATCTCCCTCTCCCCCATATCCCTCTCCCCCTCACCCCCAGGCCCTTCTCCCTCCCACTCCCTCACACACACTCCCTCTCCACCCCTGCGTATCCCCCACGTTACCTCTCTCTCAGTCCCCATCCTTCTCACCCTGCTATCTTCCTCTTCCCTCCCCCTTCCCCCTCTCTATCCATCCTTACCTATCCCCCACCTTATCTCTCCCTCACTCCTTCCCCCTCCTTCTCCGCCTCTTCCTACCTACTTCCTCTCCCACTCTCTCCTCTTCTCTCTGCCAATCCCCCCTTCTACTCACTAATTTCCCTCTCCACCATTCCCTCTCTCCATCTTTCCCTCTATATCTCCCTTTCCCCTCATATCTTTCCCTCACCTGTATTAGCCATTAATCTCCCCTACTCCTACTCCCCTCATCACCCCTTATCCGTACCCCTTTTCCCCACCCCGTTTCGCTTCCCCCTCCGCCTATCTCCCTCTTTCAACCTATATCTAACTCTCCACCTCCCCACTCTTTCCACCTATATCTACCCCTCCCCCTCTCTCTCTCCTTATCTCTCCCCCCTTCTTCTCCCCTTACAAAAGGATATCTAAAACATGATAAAAATTCTCTCCTACCCTTTTTCCCCTCTCTGAACGCTATACCCTAATAAATCCCGCCCCCTTCCTCAATCTCTACCCCATGTCCTTTTCTTTGTGGGGGGGGGGGGGAGTGTAGTGGATGGTTGCCTTGTCGTATATGTAACGCTCCTAAACAGGGTTAAGGAACTGACTTATCTAAAGGATATATTTATATATATATATATATATATATATATATATATATATATATATATATATATATATATATATATATATATATATATATATATATATATATATATATATATATATATATATATATGTATATATATATATATATATATATATATATATATATATATATATATATATATATATATATATCTATATATATATATATATATATATATATATATATATATATATATATATATATATATATATATATATATATATATATATATATACATATATATATATATATATATATATATATATATATATATATATATATATACATATATATATATATATATATATATATATATATATATATATATATATATATATATATATATATATATATATATATATATAAATATATATATATATATATATATATATATATATATATATATATATATATATATATATATATATATATATATATATATATATATATATATATATATATATATATATATATATATATATATATATATATATATATATATATATATATATATATATATATATATATATATATATATATATATATATATATATATATATATATATATATATATATAAGAGAAAGAGAAATTGGACGCGAATGAGTAATGAGACGAGAAACAGGAGTTTTTTAGAAGTAAGAGAAAGGAACATTAGAAGAACACTAGAATCAAAGAGAGCGGGTAAGAAGATGTGGTATCAAAAATTCCTTGGAGGTTCCTAGCTTATGGAGATACTGGGTTTGGGCGAAGTAGAGTCACTGTGCCTGGTAGCTTAACGGTAGATATCTGACCGGCAATCAGCAGACCCGGGTTCGACTCCCAGTCAGGAATTTCAAACCTTTTTTCCCTGGTAAAGGATTGCCTTCATTATGCCGCTCTCTGCTCTCTTTGATTCTAATGTCCCTTTCTCTTGCCTCTAAAAAACTCCGCTTTCTTGTCTCATTGCTCAGTCGCGTTCAATTTCTCTTTCTCTTATATATATATATATATATATATATATATATATATATATATATATATATATATATATATATATATATATATATATATATGTGTGTGTGTGTGTGTGTGAATAAAGAGCAAATATAAGATTTGCGAGTAGTAACAAATGATACAAGGCTTTTGCCATGTTTAATTTCTGCCTTTCAAAACTTTTGAAGACAGAAGATAAGCTGCAGAAATTGAGATAGTACTTAGGCTTACGTCGATGAGGTTGCCAGAGAAAAAGTGAACGTCCTCATTCACCGACCTAAATTCCTCTAGTGGAACACAGAAAACAGTCATTTTTTGAAACGTCTTCCCGCGTGAGATACCAGAACCACTAAAGAGGTTTTCAAGTGGCGGAGTCCAGAAAATGATAGTTGAATGAGAAAGCGGTCACTACCATGAAAGTCACCGACCACCTCGTACCCCAAATCAGGCTGTGCATCCAGAGAGGACAGGGATAGACATGAAAATGAAGCTGTTCTCGCGCAGTGATGTTCAAACTAATCCACATTTAGTGCACCTATCCCCAGCTTATAAATCAGGTCGGCAAGGACCTGACACTGAGGATTGATCGTGTGCTCGCTCCAGAAGGAGTGCCTACTGTTCAGATCCTTCAACAGGAGAAGGTCTAGACCACCGTGCAATATGCAATATTACCAAACTTAAATAATGACCTAACATATATGAAGTGAGTTGGTTGGAGAAACGCAAACCATTAAAATTTCAGAGGCGTTTCAAAATTTGAAATAATTCTCGTTTAAGGTGAGATTTTGGCAAAATGTTTAATAATTAATTTTCAATATTTTGTCGAATTCTGAAATGAAACGCGGGCTACATGAAAAGCCTGCGTGGGCCGAGGTTTTCACACCTTTGGGTTAAATAATAACATTCCAGGTACGGAACTTGACTTTCGGTTGATAAACTTAACTTTAGTAAAGGGGTTGAGCTTGAGGTCGTTTGGCATACGAGAAACTCGAATGCTCGGCTCTGGTTTCGGAAGATGTTCTGGTTTTAAAAAGAGGAACTTACAATTATTCATACGCTAAGGGTCTTGCATAGTGGAGGTTGCTTCTAATATTCGATGCTGGACATAGGGTTTGATCAAAACAATTTTGTTTTTAAGAAATGACTATTATTAAAACTGTGAATAGAATGAAAAATACAACGACTATTGGCGTGATGTAGTAAGCAATGAGTAGCATTATGCTAAGGATTTTCGCGTCGCTATTTTGGTGGTGATTAAAGATTTCGAGCTCTTCGTTTCCCATTTCTATGGTTGAAAATGTGTGAACAGCTACAGGCCTAAGCGATAAATCTGGAGGCTCGATTTGAACAAGGGAAAAGTTTACATCTTAGAGGTCAATGGATTCTCGCGCAACAAGACTCATACATAGGGTGTTATAAACATTAGTTTAGAGAAAGCTATCCACATATATAGTTTGGCTGATATGGATAGAAACTGATCGGTTTTACGGGTAATCCGTAAATTCACAGGCAGATAGGTGACGGTTTTCTATTTAACCTACTGGGCACATGTCGCTCTTTGCGACTCGTAGCTGTAAAAAAGCGGGCATACGACAACATATTGGCTTGTAGGATGTTTACAGAATTGGATTTCCGTTTCCGGAACTTCTGAATATGTGCGGTAGTAATTTGAGACAAATGCGTACGTGAGGACGTTTGGATAGTGCAGTCGGGTAACGTGGGTGGCATTTTGAAGAGGAGTGGGCAAAGGTATCAGGTTTGATGCTAGGTAGGCGGGATTATCGAACAAGGGTATGATTAGGTTGAAGGTGTATGATTAATTACCATGGAGGGTACAAATGTACACCAGAAACCGGGGTAGGCTCTCCATGATGAGAGGAAACACAGGGTTCAATTTTATCCGATGAGAAGCTTCAGGGGGTAGTAAAAGGATATATGTATGTTGGTAGGAGTAAACTGTCGCGAGCCGATATGCTCCGTCTGTAGGATTTTTCTGGTGTTTTGAAGATACGTGTCTTGCTTAATGGTGCGATTGACTAAGTCATTTACGAGGGGTTAACGAGTACTTGAAGTTTATCGTTGGCGACGACTTTGCCCTTTAAGGTGAATTTTTTGTATGTCCTCGTTGGTGGTAGTTTCAAACAAGCCCTTTAGTAGTTTTCTTCCCAAATCAAGTAAGGCGCGATTCCTTTCAGCCTACCCAGAAGCTCGTTTAATCCAGAGTTGTTGTGTTATGTGGATAATATCATTTTCCACGAGTCGGAAGTGTTCTCAGGTATGTGTCATATGTTCGTGACCTATGTAGTCTAGGTCAAATGAGAGGTTCTGAAATAATAGGTAATGGAAGTGGTTCTTTTGAGGGCCTAACCTTTTTTGATGTCTTATTGATTTCTTTAGCTGAGGTATTGACGTATAAGTGTGCTCCATTTACATAAGAAGCAATATTAGTTAAACGCTATTAATGAAATAAATCATTGATCAATTGAGCAGTGCTAGTTTAAACTAATAAAATTAGCAATGATTAATGAAGCAGGGATAAATTATAATTTATAAATTAATAATACAATAATGGAGAAATTTATAGAACTAATGACATAAACTCTCTCGGCATTTTATTATGCGTGTGCATGTATATGTATGTGTCGTGGAATGGCCAGACTATATATTTATATAACGTAGGTACTTTGGTGCTTAGCCCAAAGTGGGTTGAAGACCGATAGTGAAAGGAAAAATTGTTAAGAGTCCAGGGGGAGATCGTTTATTCTTACTTTGCGGAAGCCTTTTAAACAAATATTTCAGAGTGCAAGTTGGCCAAAGATTAACAGATAGCTGGTACGCGCTGAGGCTGCAAAAAAAAAGACAATGACGAAAATATAACTTTACTAACAACAAATGAATATATATATTTACATAGAAATTGGGTTTAAATGGAACAGTTGCCCAGACGGGGTTAAAGATCTACACGCGATCAGGTAGGTTAATTAAGAAATTAAAGAGGTCAGATACAGTTGGTGATTTAAAGGGGGATTTTAAACTGGGGCGTACACACAAATAATGGAGCAATTGGATAAGCCAGATTTAAGATCAATCTTCAGGTGGCAAAGGTTACGAATACCTTATGTGTTCATTGCCGAAAAGGGGCCAGTTGGGGTACGGTGAAAGCAACGGAAGAAGTTGTTTACCTCTGGCTTCATACGAGGGAGCACTAGTTGTCTTCGGAGTTGGGAATCCTTATCAGTCCTTGCCAATTGACTAGGGCAGAGTTCACTGATGTCGAATCTTGCCGATTGACTAAGTTAGAGTTCACAGATCGACTTAGCCTTCACTTGAATCGAAATCGCCGCGGGGGGGGGGGGGGCGTCCTTTAGCTCGTTAGTCGGAGTAGGTGGAAGTCTATCATTGCTGCTCTCTAAACTCAGTCAAGGCGTTATATAGGCGCCTGGAGAGGAGGCGCGCGCGATCTTGAGGAAAAGTCCGAAACTCCTTCGGGGGAAAGGGGAATTTTGATAACGCCCGTTGGAATATCCAACCGATTCCAATCTTTGAGCAGAAAGGCCCGAATGTTCGCGGAGAGGTGGCTGCGTGAGTAGGGGGGGGGGAGGGAGATGACAGTGTCAGCCGCCTTCTTGCCTAGGTTCCCATGCTTTCACCAGCTCTATGCGGTGATCTCCGGATCCACGCGGGTACAGGAGGGCACCTGGCCGCCATTTTACTTCATTCTTCTACATCCCTCCCATCCAAAATGATGGCATTTTCTAAGTTAGGGAGAAAAGTGACATCCCCTTAGACTAATAAGTGGTCACAGGGTAAGCGGAAAAGGAACAAAAACAACACGGAATACCCGACCTGACGTCGAGCAGGTGTACAAGCTAATTCTACCCAACTGCATGTATATATGAACGGAAAAGGAAATTAATTATTGCCGACCACAAGAGCAATAAAGGGAACATAATTAAAATAAAATAATATTTATACACTAAGCTATACAAAGCAAAAGAAAAAGGAAAAAGAACATAAACAGAATGAGATGGAAATTCAAAGATACATTTTATATAAATGACATAAGGATTATGGTGGTAAACATACACATCTTTTGGAGCTGGGTCAGGTTTATATATACTAATTTCACATATACAAGGGCGGTGTGCATCATAGACGTACACATCGATAAAAAAATAAGGACATAACATAATTAATTGCATATAAGCTAATCTCTAGCTATCGATTATAATAATTACAAGGTGGATCATCGATATAGAGCAATTATAATTAAAATTTAGCTGGCGTAGAGCTCGCTAATAAATTTTGCTCTTTCGAACAAGTGAAGGTTGTGGCCCATTAAATAAATCGGTTCAACATCGAAAACGGTCACTGGATTTAATTTATGAAAATCTACATACATGCGGTAAGAGTTATCTGGTTTCCGTACCAGAACTATTAGGGAACAATAATTTATCGTGGAGGGTTCAAGGATATGGGAGTTGAGCAAATTGTTAACCTCAGCGTTAAAAGCATTTCTTGGATGAATTGGAAGGGGGTAAGATCTTGAACGAACGAATTTCGATATGCTCGGGCCCTTCTGAGAGGGGGCCGGTTTAACACGCCCTTTCTCTGCCTGGACTCTCGTGGTAACGTACTGAGCCCCAGGGTTAGACGAGATTTAGGGGAACTGTCCTACCAAAACGGAACAGAATTGGATAGAGGCTGACACGACTTCAGCCCATCCGGAAAAGTACTAACACTCGAGGTAACAGTTGACAATGGGAAAGAGGTTTGCGCGTCCCAAGTATTCACGGACTACGGCAAACCTTTTGTGGTCGGGAGCTACCGGGGAAAGAAGTTCATTCGATACCATGATACACGTGTACCCGGTATCGCGGACGAGGGTGGAGACTCGGCACTCATTAACGCTTCCGTTTTTAAATTCAAGATTTCCTGGAGAATTCTTGCCGAAGAGGAAATTTACATGGTGCCCTGGGGCACTGGGAGACGAGATTGGATCAGGGGATTCTGGTTGCGATGGAGGGGAAGCGGGAGCAGCATTCACCTGGTGGACTTGGTGAATGGGATTACCACAGAGTTGGGAATTTTGGAGGCAATTTTGGCGAGTATGGCCTTCGACACCGCAGGCAAAACAGATAATTGGCCTACGAGGAAAAGTTGACGCCGGGGGATTAGTTATGAGGTGTTTAACGTCACAGGGTTCCGATGGAAGGAAACTTCTGGGCTTAAAGGGGCCCGTAATTTTGGCGAATTCTGGGGAGTTCTTAGGAGGGAACCAAGAGTTACTAAATTTATTCTTGGGGGATGAAGGGGGAGGCTTTTTATTTTCCTTCTGGTATAAGTTGTGACTCGCCGCATAGATATTTGCTTCTTCTATGCACTCTTTGAAGGAGTTTCACCGACGATCCTTCCCAAAGGAGCGGATCTCTGGTGTTAGCGATGCCAGCAACTGATCCCGTAGAACAAGATCTACCAGGGACTCCTAATCGTGGGGGACTTTCGATGCGTCTGACCAAAAATTAAAAGTACGGGAAAGAGTATATCCAAAATGATGAAAGGTCATATTTGGTTGGATGGGGGCGTGGCGAAATTTGGTGCGATAAAAGTCAGGCGTCATATTGTACGCCGCGAGAAGTTCGGACTTGAGGATGGAGTAATCCACCGTAACATCAGAGGGGAGCGATACGACTATGTCTCGGAGCGGAGAACTTAGTAGACGAAGAAGCTTAGCGACACCATCCGTCTCTATGTCCCAATGATTAACTTCAAAAAAATTCTCGAAGTGAATGAAAAAAGATCCGAAGTCCTCTCCTTCTCTGAAAGTGGGGAGTTTAACGGAAGCTGATTGAGGGGTTCCTACACGGGAATTTACTAAAAGGGTTTCGAGCCGATCACGATTTGATTCCTGTTCATATTGGCGAATTCTCTCACGTTCTCCACTCTCTCTAATTTCTTTTTGTACAGCTAATTCTCTAATTTCTTTTTGTTCAGCTAATTCTCTAATTTCTTTTTGTTCAGCTAATTCTCGAATTTCTTTTTGTTCAGCTAATTCTCGAATTTATTTTTGTTCAGCTCTCTCTTTTCTCTCTTCTTCCTGTACATAAGTGACAAGGTCTTTGGCACTTAAACCGAGGGATTTTCCTTGGAGTTTAAATCTCTCAAACGACGACATTTTGTTCGTAACACGGGGAGTACGTTGTTCAAAAAAAAAGATTTTAATGGGCTGTCAGCCCGGGACGGAGGAGGCTTGGCTCACAAATTACTAACACACGGAGGAATATGCTTGTTTAAATGCGGAAGCTTTGCTATCCAAATACTAATACTAATATAATATACGGTTAAACAAATAAAAAAAATAATAAAATAATGGAGTCTTTGTGAGATGAGAAGGACTCAGACTCTACTAATCCGTGGGGGATTAAAGTGACCGTGGGGCATTCTATCGCCTAACAAAATTTTCCTATTAAAGGTTGTCAGTCAAACACACATACAAACAGCATGCGAAAAGTAAATATGGCAGGGTTGTTTCATGTTTTGCTTTGTTTTTGCAACTCAAACAGTACTCAGCTTTGAAAATTACAATAAAGTTAAAGGGTTGCCTTTAAAAAATCTCTCCAAAGACCTTTTAAAGACCCCACACACCTGATCGCCAGATTTTATAATAGAGTAAAGTATATATAAGTATATGTTGTGGAATGGCCAGACTATATATTTATATATACGTAGGTAGAAGACCGATAGTGAAAGGAAAAATTGTTAGGAGTCCAGGGGGATCGTTTATTCTTACTTTGCGGAAGCCTTTTAAACAAATATTTTAGAGTGCAAGTTAGCCAAAGATTAACAGATAGCTGGTACGCGCTGGAGCTGCAAAAGAAAGACAATGACGAAAATATAACTTTACTAACAACAAAAGAATATATATATATTTACATAGAAATTGGGTTTAAATGGAACAGTTGCCCAGACGGGGTTAAAGATCTACACGCGATCAGGTTGGTTAATTAAGGAATTAAAGAGGTCAGATACAGTTGGTGATTTAAAGGGGGATTTTAAACTGGGGCGTACACACAAATAATGGAGCAATTGGATAAGCCAGATTTAAGATCAATCTTCAGGTGGCAAAGGTTACGAATACCTTATGTGTTCATTGCCGAAAAGGGGCCAGTTGGGGTACGGTGAAAGCGACGGAAGAAGTTGGTTTCCCTCCTTCGGGGGAAAGGGGAATTTTGATAACGCCCACTGGAATATCCAACGGATTCTAATCTTTGAGCAGAAAGGCCCGAATGTTCGCGGAGAGGTGGCTCCGTGAAATGGAGGGGGGGGAGATGACATTGGTCCCTAGGCAAATACAGTTGGGGCGAGTGATAACAGTGTCAGCCGCCTTCTTGCCTAGGCTCTCATGCTTTCACCAGCTCCATGCGGTGATCTCCGGATCCACGTGGGTACAGGAGGGCACGTGGCCGCCATTTGACCTCATCTTGCTACAGTATGTATATATAATGTACGTCATTATGCATGTGTACACCTATTTAAACATCTAAATAGGTATCCATGATATTACGCTCTAACAGAGAAGATATTTTCTGCCACTTGCTTACGGTTGCAAAATCAAGCATCTCTCGAGACTACTTTTCTTAACAGATTTGCTTTGAAAGCACTCCTTAAGCAAGTTGCTTTAATCTACCATCCATTAGTAATCTTCAGAGGGATCAGCAGTTCCCCCTCAAATTTGCCCGCCTCAGAAACAGGGAGAACAAATCCGAACTTAAAATCTTTGGGCATAACTGACCAAGTGGCTTAAGAGCTGGATTAACCTATGGAGGGGTTTGGTTAAAGGTTTTAATTGTTAATGGGGTTTTAAAAGGAAAAGGGGGCGGTCGGAGGTCTTTTAGGTTTACGTAACAGTATTTAAAGACCTTTAAAGGCTTGGTCGGATTTCGGTTGGCGTGAGGAGTGACTATATTTTGATACTCCCGTCGAGTTTGCTCGGACTCCAAAGGTTTACGTAAATCCTGCTTCTGAGCTGGGTTAAATGAAAGGACTCAAAGGAAAAGCGATGATAAATAGGTTTTTATTCTTGAAATAGCGCCTACTTTATCAGGCGTAGCGAAATAAATTGAGTTATGTTCAGCAGTATGTAAGTTTTACTAATGTTGGGGTAGCTGAGGCAAGGTGACAGGACTTAGGAGCGAGGGATGGCCCCGTGATGCTAGTAATACTAAACGGACAAGGCAGGTGCGTTTACTTGAGTCTACTCATGTGAATGATTGAACTGATCCCCCTTGACTGACCATAATGTCCTCCTTCGTTTATGTATAACTCCTCTGCTTAAGGGGATGTGACCTCTTTTCTATTCTCAAAGCGCGGAGGCGGAGCTAACGATAGGAAACTCACTTATTATCCTCTCCGCTGACCGTTGGGCGAAGTTCAGAGGTGTGTGTGCTCCTTGAGTATCTGGGCACAGTCTTAGACCGGGCTGGCAGATTCTATCAGGAGATGACTGTTGATTCATCCTTTAACACCTTCACGAAAACTTGACCGGACAAAGCATATCTCACTTTGTATTTGCTCGGCTTCCTTAATTATCAGGCTCCTTGTTGTATGTGTGGTGTAGCCGCATAGAAACCAGTTATTTGCTCGCCTTTCTTATGCATTTCTAATAAATATAGGTATGTTTTATAAGTATTTCTCTATTTTAACAATGGTTTATTACTTATTTAGTTAATATGTGTCTTCACTCTTAGGATTTCATAGATCCATTGAACATAGCTGGGCGCGACTTTGACTTTGCGATTTTGCCGCCGGATCTGGTGCAACTGTGATTTTGCGACTCTATTTTTACCCCCCTACCCCAGTGCGACTTGCGACTTTGCGACTGCGACTTTTTTCCCCCGGTGCAACTCCGCACCATTACAAAGTAAACTTTAGCGCGATAACAGAAACATGCTTTTATAAGGCAGAAAAACACATTTATTATTATTATTTTAACTTTTTAGTTAAAACACAGCCTAAACTAATATCTACAGGTCATCCTCCTCCTTCTCCATGTGCTCCTAGTTCATCATCTTCTCCAGGATGTCCATGTTCCCTTTGAGGAACAAATGCTCCTAAAAGTTGACCTCATCCAGGAAGGTCGGAAATGAAAGAAACGATGAAATAAGATATTCAGATCGGTGAAGAACATCACTCTTAACCTTTACCGGTTTAAGTTACTAAGCAATCGAGATTTTATAAGCTCACAGGGTGGCCTAATAGATTTAAAGAAAGATAAAACCATGTGAGTTTAATAGGCTCTATCAATATGATCTTTAAATTTAGAACCAAGGCCTAGTCTACGTACGATGGTCCAATTTTTACTTATATTGTTTGATTTTAGGCATGTTAAAGATAGAATGCTGTTAGATTTTAATTACTTCTTACACTTCACAGTATTTTTTTCGTCTAAGCCACAAGAAAAGTATAAGCACATATTAAAATACCAAAAAATGAGATTAATTCGCACGATGAACACCACAGGGCATAACACGTTCTCGAACGTTTTTAACGAACAAGACATGTTTAAAACTTGGTTCACGTCTGAAAAGTGCATGTAATTTTAATAATTTATAATAAAATTCAGAGTAACAAACTTTTCTTTGGTACGTTTAGGTAGTTACATGTAACGTGAGCCTCATATAATGTGAAGAATTTAATTTATCGTAAAAGGAAAGTTGAAAATCAGATAAAAATAAAGTTAGCTGTTATCAACTCAAATTTGACATTTTTAGCCAAATCGAGCTTTAAAACTGGCTTAAAACAGCCGCGGCAATTTATTTTAAAAAAGTCGTCTTTGTTCCTGTTCAAAACCGCAGAAAACTGGCGGTGCGATTTTGCTTAGTCCGACTTTTTCAAAACGTTTGCGACTTTCGACTTTACCACTTTGAAATTCACAGTGCGGCAAAATCGCAACTCGTTGCTGCAACGAGTTCATCATTCGGCCTATTAATCCTGCAATATGGGTGCCACAAACCACACTCTGTACTTAAATGTCTGATTAGCTGGACTAAACTCTAGTGTAAATCCCTCCTAATTCCGTTAATTAAATATATCAGCTCCAAATATCTTTGTTAAATATAGCTAGTGCTGGGATACATTCAGTGACTGACCGCTTGTCAAATTAATTCTTAAGATTGGACCTTGCGAGTCTTAATAATTTTTTTAGAAGTTTGGTCAAGAACTTAATTAAAAGACTCAAAAAATAAATTTCGTTTGGATTTCCTTTCTACCTTGTACTGAGAACACTACTTAGATAATGGTTTCCACCTGCATGACGAGACATTGTGGATTCGATCCGGTCACGTTACACAAGAGGACCAAATACCAACAAGCCCGTGCCAAGGAGAGATTATCCCAGAAGGTAAGGCTCCTTTCTGTATGTTACCTTTAAAGAACATCCGTTGCGCCAACCAGTGTTGAGCCACATAACTTCAAACAATTAACTCTCGACATAATGGGCTTTAAGGAAAGAGTCCACCAGTGAACCCGCAATTTTACACTTGCTTTCAACATGTCTGCAAGTTGTTTCCCAATAATTTTGAAAAGCATACGCAAGGCCTTTGACTAATTTCTCCTCTCCAAGATTTTCTACAATTAGCCCAATAGAGAGTTGGGAAAATGCAATGGTAACAATTCGTTATAATTGGTATAATGACTTGTAAATCCTGAGATGTATTTGTTGTTTGTGACTTTTTAATGGCCTATAAAAGCATACACAAGGTTTGTCTCTAATTTTTCCTCTCCAAGATTTTCTCCAACTCCCCTAGTAGAACATATCCTTTGGAGCCTTTACTAACTTTGAATGGGTAATGATAGTTTGTAAATTGGTCAGCTATTCGGTCGTCTACCGATGATGTTCTCGGATCAAGGCAGATTAGACGTTTTGGGGCCTATTTCAATGGGGTGTTGACCAAATGTTCTGGGATATTCTGCCTGCAATGCAGATGAGATTGATTTTGGCAGAATGTATACTTCAAGGGGTGAGATGCCAGGAGTTGAGGGTATCGGGTTTTCAGGAATGAATGGTAGGACTAGATGTATGTGTTTACAGAGGACTTTAAGATACTACAACATTGACGGATCCCTCAGGTGAATGGGTAGATTTATACCTGGTTGTGTACGTTCCGTCACGTGTTATTTTACGACAGCTGAGCCTTGTTAGGAATACACGAATTGAGTATTTGGGCATTATTTCTTGGGAATGCTTCGGAGACTATTTTGATATGGTATTCGGGCACTATTTTTGTACGTTTTAAGTCCATATGACCGAGGATTTTTTACTTGTTTCTTCGATGATTTTTCCTTATTCAGTAGGTCCGTCTCATCAGTAATATTCTTAATATAGCATCGCATCCCAACGAAGATAGACCTCGGTGGGGCGGTTCTTTGATGTTGTTGCACCTCTATTTCGGTGTTTCAATGTTTCTTTTTTCTCCGAACCAAGTCAAGGATTTTTCAAGCATGTTTCGTTAATTTGTTAGCGACATTTGAGGTGTAAGGGCGATCGCTGGAGTCAGGTTTGCAAACAACGTTTGAATCAATAAGATTATAAGGGAAGCTTTTATCCTAATGGTGTGTCTCCTATGGTTATATGATAAGCACAGTTGGTGGTTCTCTGAGCTAGGAATTCGTCCCATTGGGGAGAGATGTCTATCTACCATTGTTCGAAAGAGATTCAGAAATTTTCGATTTTGTCGTTCCACGGGGCCATTTGAGTTGGAAAACTAGTTAACTATGTGAACCTCAGTTATGTTACCCAACCTGCACATTTTTCCATCAGTTTCAAGGTTAGGTTGGAAGCGTTGTGAGAGATCAATACCTATGGTGCCCTATGCGTTTTAATGATGCAATCCATTAAGGCCTTAGCAACTGTTTCAGCTGCTTCATCAGGAATGGTTACCAATTCGTTATAACGAGTGAAATAGTCGGTAAATCCTAATATGTATTTGTTGTTTCTGTTTTTTTAATGGTCCCAAAAAATCCAAACTTGTCATTTTCCAAAGCTGTTGGAAGATATGCATGCCTGTTTTAGGGGGGAGAATTCTTTCATGTTTAAGGCATATAGGGCAATATTGTATGTATTTTAGGGTCCTAGTGAGCATGTTCGGAAGTGGTATCTCTCGTGGGAGTGTTTTACTGTTCTTTCTACCACCATATGGCTCAATAGTGGAAATATCGTGGCCTAAGGAAATGCATATATCAACTAAATCGGATCCAATTTCTATTAGCGGTCGGCTATTTGAGTCCCTGTAGCAGACGAGGTTATCGTGGATTTGGTATTCACTAGTTAATAGTGTGATGATCCTTGAAATTAATTCTACGAATGTTTCCCTCATTCTTCAGTGTCTATATTTCGCGTCCATAAGCAGCTGATTGTCTGAGTGGTTTTGATGCTTGTATTTTTTTAATGAGTTTTATTCACGATACCAGTTTTCAAAAGTTCTGTTACAGTCGGGGGTTATCTTTCGAGAGATTTACCATCGTGATCGAAAAAAGTTCCTTCAAACAAACTTTTAAAGTTCTACTTTTCCAGCACTTGTCATTAAAACGTCTTTTCCATCGTGTGTCGAAATGGAAGCCAAAACCATCGAGATCTCTGCTCTCCTGCGCACGGCCCACAACGAGTCAAACATCGCTAAAGGTTCAACGTCAGGCAGGATTGATCTGAACGAAGGATTGACCTCGTTCAGAAGATCTTAAGTTACCATCTGATTGGTTGTGAGGAGGGCCTTAGAAAGTGCTCCGAAAATAAAAATTACAGCACTCGTGAAGAAGAACATCTCGGTGACCACTGTGTCCATTGCTGTCATGGAGGATGGTGGCAAAAGCCTGAGGTGCGTGGAAAGGTCTCAGCTCAACATTTGTATGGGAGAACAACGTTGGGAGTGATGCCATCGCCTTTTGAACGACTAGAAGAGCTGATCCAGTCATCGAGAAGCAGAATGATCGCGTTTTAATCTTCGGTCAGGCCGTCTCCGAGGTCCGCTACGTGTCCACGACCTAGCCCCTGACCTCCGTGATGATGCTCGGCGTCGTGGCTTTGAATGGCGAGAAGATGCCGCCGGTGGGGTTCGAGGCCGGTTAGAGGCTCACCCCAGTCAATTACAGGGACATCTTGGCCCAAAACGTCCTGCCTTGTATGAGACAGATCACGAAGAAGGCGGACTACGTCTTTCAGCAGGACGGTGCCCCTGCACACACGGCCAAGACCGTGCATGAGTGGTTGTGATCGAACATGAACTTCTGGTCGAAGGACTTTTGGCTGCGCAGGCGCCTAACCTCACTACTTTTGACTACAGCGTGTTGGCTCGTGTCGAGCTAAAGGCCTGCAAGGTCCGTCACAGCAACGTCGACGAGCTGAAGTCCTCCGTCAACCGCGTGTGGACTAGTATGAGGAAGGACTTCGTCCACAACGAGCGCGCGGCCTTCTGGTCTTGCCTAGAGAGCGTGCTCGCCGACGAGGGCGGCCATATTGATTAATATCACAATAAAAACGTGTTTAACTGCATCAAAACTATCATTGTGTCCTTTGCTGAGAGCATACTAACGAGTGTAAGAGGACTTTTGCAACAGCCGGTAAACTATCGAGGATTGCTCAGAGTTTTCCCGGTCTATATTTTACTTTCAGATGGTAGTCTTGCATTTGCAATCCGCAGCAACTTAGTTTTTTCTGCCAGTAGTTTGTTTTTAAATAGATAGGGGTCGATAATCAGTTGTACAATAATGTCGTAACCGTATATTAGGTTTCTGAATTTTTAGAGACCAAAACACAACTAGGGCTTCGCTGTGTTGCACTATGCCAATCGCATAGGCGATTGGCATATCTTTCTCGTTTTTTTATTTCACGTAAAGTGTCCATGCCAAAGCAACTGGCATTGTTAGCTAGGATAAAGGATTGCGTGTAGTCGAGGTACTGTAATATGAGTTTACGAGTTAAATGTTCTACTATACATTCAAAAGCTTGATGGTTGTGAGCTACTCCATTGGAATGAGGCATGTTTTGCGAACAAGTCGCTAATAGGTTTGTCAATTACAGAGAAACTCCTATAGACCCAATAAACAAGATTAAATTAGCAATTTATTACAGGCCAAAGAAAACTCGCGCTCTCGTCATAAAGAATAGCTGGCTTCCCCGCAACCCGCCACTTGCAGGAGTTTAACCTTTTGTACGAATATACATGTAACGTCGGTGATTGTGAGCATCACACTTCCTCGTACATTGGGATGACTTCAACAACCATGCCTCGGCGGCTAACATCACACCTCCAAGATGCATCCATCAAACGCCACACTGCGAAACATTGGACGACCCTCACCCGAGAAATGCTAAATAGGAATTCAACCATCATTTTCCGGGAGAGTGATCGAGGACATTTAATGCGCGTGGCTCAAGACCTCACGATATATAAATGAAGACCCCAAATAAACTTTCAGGTCCAGCTAGTAACCAGCTTACTCATCATTCGCAGACTTAATATAAACCGCGTTGCATTATAACCCGCCGTCCGTTTATCTTACCTCCTTTTTTAATTTAAAGGGGGTGAACGGCTCGTAGGTCCCCCTTTCCAATCCCTCACCCACATCAGAGGGGAAGGGGGGAATGAACCGAGGGGAAAGTGCTTGGTAGGAAGTCTGGAGCAAGGTTTATAGTAGAAGATGGGAAAATGAAAAATAAACGGCAACCTCGGTAGCCATAGGTGAAAGGGGAGTATTATTGCCCAAAGTACAAAGGGAACCTGTCGATTAATGTGGATTCCAACCACCATACTACATTTATTACCATTCATTCTTCTTTACCAATCAGGTAATTCTTGTATTTCCTTATAGTTACCAATATGAACAATATTCAATCCTTATACTTTTTCTCTCATATAATTAGGCCAAATAGCACCCATTTCTTTAACTCCACCGTGCCCCACCAGGGGAGGAAGGGGGAAGGAGAGGGGCTGCGACCGATACACATATAAGACTCATCCATCATACCCTCGGCTCATCTTGAACTTACAACATTGCTCTTCCCCTCGCCTCTGATTCAGGAGGCAAGCGAATAGGTAAGTTGATAAGAAAACTTCCTCGCTGCAGATCCATTATAAGAATACGCACGACATCCAAAGGAGTGACCAGCCTGCCACCCACCGCCGCCACTCGACCCTCACCTTAGCTCAGCTTTACCCCCTCCGTCCCCGCGAAAGAGCTACTTATTTTTCTTATTTAACATGACAGCCAACTCCCCCCCCCCTTCTCCCTCCTTTGACCCGTCGCCATTTTCGCTCTATGAAAGAAGACTTTAAACATAACCTCGTTGCAACTATACCTTTCTTTTGATAGGACATAATTGCATGATTCGGGGAAATGAGATTTACGATCTAGCCCTCTGCGGAACTCGAAGACAAGAGGCATATTGGATTTGACGGAGGTACAACCTGCGGGCATGGTACTCTACCCCATGGTTCCGAATAAAGTCACATAGGGACTCACGTCTCTCTCTCTCTGTGCATGCAGAGCGTAACTCTGATTAACCAGAACCCGTTTGAGGGGGCGGAACCATCAGATAGGGAGTCGATGATTCGGCCCTCATCCTTCATTAAGTTCACCATGTTTTTACACCCTCATGAAGAGCCCATCCAGGTCCATACTCATCTATTCACCTCTCATTGGAGTCATAGTTCATCGGAACGGACAGCGGCGGGGTGGGTTTTTTTTTCTCTATCTCACTTACTTCCAAGTTAACACGCTCACGCGTACAACCTCATCACGATATGGACGGGGGAACCACCCTATGCCTACGGCAACCACAGGAATACCACGCGCTAAAACACTAAAACTCACATGCATACTCGACACCCCCATCACTAGCATTATAAATATACATACCGGTCAGACGCTCATTTTCAGGTCGTCTACTGACACCCAAACAGTTCACACACGTGCTAAAAATGCTCTGGCAGAAAAACCACTACACCACACCTCCAAACACCATCACCAAGCGTCATTAAGTAGACAGAGACGTACTAGTTTTCTCTGGCTGGAATTCACAACACAAAATGTGTACGGTGAGGAGGCTATCCTGGACCTTTACTACAACCGCGCCCAAAACTAAGGGGGGTCATAGCACTCTCAGAGAAAAGACACTCTAACCGGCTGCTAGACTAGGGCATCAATGTCCTCGGTACCCTGACACAGTTGTATCAACTAGAAACTGAAACTCAACAAAACCTACATGACAGGTCATTAAACCAAGTCATGTAAAGCAGACTTTGACCTCTCTTAATGCGATGTAAAAGGTCACTTTTACCTCATTGCACTTGCACTACCCTCCGCTGTATCTTCTGCAATGGTAGTACGTTGTTGTAAACATGAGGTGTCCTTACCTCATGAAGAAGCGTGCGGAGAACACAATATACCACACCCTTACACTTCTTCACTTCACCTAGCCTCACTTACCCCGCCTTACTGCCCCCTCCCCCGCCCTTAGAAGAACATACGCCACCGCTTCTTGCGGCTCCGTGGCTACCAAACCTACCACACTGACCCCCCTCCCAATCCTTATAGCAACCTCAAAACTCAATCCGCGGTGAAAAAAGACATGTCTGAGGGTGACCCGCCCTTTTTATACAAAAGCGTCCTAAACCTGCCCTATGCAGCAAGCCAACTGACTATGGAAACACGTCCACTACTGGTTACTACACCAGGATGCACAAACCCATTTCTACCACCCATCCTATCTGCTATCCTGTTTTCACTATCCCCTTTTCCTCTTCGACTACACAATCTCATTTGATCATCTACAGTGACCTCTCTTCAGTCCTTTCTATTAGCGATTCGATTTAATTCGTTATTTTTCACCTTTTGACCCAAAGATGACCATTAAAAGGGTTAAAAGAGGTCTTGGCTAATAAAGAAATGTCACTTACCAGCATTTTTCCTTATCTTATACAATGAGGCGTTGGAAAGGTTATAAAGCTGCAGCGTAACCAATCACCGAGGAGGATATTGAAACTCTAGTACTAGTGGTGCAAGCCCCAAACGAACAAGCAATTATTTATATATATATATATATATATATATATATATATATATATATATATATATATATATATATATATATAGTATATTCGCCGCGTATTTAACTCATTTTCTCCTTTTTCCTTTGAATTCCCAATTAATTTCCCTCTCTTTCTCAATCCCGATCGACCTTGCGAAGCGTGCCTATTCGGAAGATTTTTTATCTTCTGCGTAGCCGGGTGGTTAAATGCTCGGTTTAATTGGGATCAAAGCGGTTGCTCGCTGATTCAGTGTGCTTGGTTCGAATCCCACCCCAGCTCGGATTTTTCCGAAGTAGGAAATAACTATTTCCGAAGAAAAAATATTCTGTTTTCTCTTTCTTGCGTTGTGTTGGATTTATCATCATCATCATCATCATCATCATCATCCTCATCATCACTAACTCTATAATTTGAGAAGGGGATTTTTTTGAGTATTTGAATAATAATTTCATCTTAGTTTGCTTATGACTTATGTTTTTATCAAAGTTATTTCTAATATTTCTTTTATAATATCAAAAAACAAAATGGTGAAGTTCCGAAATAAATATAAGTATCGAAATTTTGTGAATTTTCTAAAAGCCAAAGAATTACAAATTGTGAACTTCAGAAAATTGATTTTTATATATCTTCTATAACTATATTTTAGCAACGGGATATTTTGAAAGGGGGGAAATTTAGTTTAGAGTTCCTTTTTAAAATCATTATAATTGCCGAAGTTCAGAAAATTAAAAAAAATTAACCATGGCTGCTTTTTTTAGATTTTAAATTTTAATCTCAGTAGCGAAGCGCAAGCTCCCCCCGCAGGTGAGTTGTGAAGCCATTACCTGGTTTCATCATTCTCGCATGCTCATGAGATATATATATATATATATATATATATATATATATATATATATATAT